>BSBM01000445.1:17932500-17940000 GCA_027924585.1 Larix kaempferi | reverse complement strand
CGTAGTAATTGTTGATCCATAGTTTGTGTTAATGTTGTTGGACGCATATGCTTTGTAAGTCGTCCCGTAGTAATTGTTGATCCATAGTTTGTGTTAATGTTGTTGGACGCATATGATTTGTAAGTCGTCCCGTAGTAATTGTTGATCCATAGTTTGTATTGGCCCATGGTTTATATTGGCACATGGTATTGACCCATGGTATTGTCGCCTAGACTTAGTATATCAGTTTGTGTTGAGACCAATGAAGGTACCATGAAGTTATTTTGTATTGAGCTTGCTTAAAGGAGGTTGCCCCCTCGAAGTGGCCTACGATCAATAAAAGTGATTATGAGTTCTGTTATTTCTGTTATCTCGTGTATTCTCATTAATTAATTATTGCAGGTTCTTCACATCTAGTATCAGAGCACTTTCTTGGGCTCGTTGGGTGGAATTTCTGCCAATTTTTTTTTCGCATCTGTTGCAAGTTCGGATCTGGAAATAATCCCTGTCCGCTTAACTGTGGGAAGTACTTGTCACGTACCCTCCCATCTATCCAATTCCAGGAAGGGAACATGATGCCAAATATCTGGGCTTTTACATAAACTCAGCCCATTCGTTAGATTCATACAATTAAAAAAAAAATCAAATGTGTGTAGATGCAATTTAAAGCAAACATGCACAACAGATTAACATCATCCACAGACATTACATGATGCCATTTAATTTAACACGGTCAACAAATTAATACATTTGCAAAATTAGATACACATAAGAATATACTCATCTTCATTGTAATGCTGTCCCAAGCAACTAGCTATGTCGCTGCAACGTTCCACCCAACCATAGGCCAGTTGTGTTCATCAATCTATCAACACAACTGCCACCCCCGACCTGGGCATGATTCTTACAAGGAAAGGGGGACATTCAAGCTCATGCACAACCAAAGCAAGAGATACCCATCTCAATCCCAACACTCCCTTACACACAACAAACTCAAACTGGACATGGATACACATTTCCAGCAATTGGATTTACAAGCAGGATGGCCATGGGTTTTCCCCAAATCGTGGGCACACCAAAATGGACTGTAAAAAGGGGGATTCAACCACAGGGAGCAAACCCGATTTCTCCCACAGGTTATGAGCATTCAAATTGCCCAAAACGGCCTCATTGAAACCCCAATCGAGCTCCCTCTTCTTCTAGGTGCTCCGCAACACAAAAACGCCCTCTTCCCAACTGAAAAAACAAGGAAAACACAGCAAAAACATGGAGGAAAAATGCCCAGGTAGCTCCAAAAACGTGAGAGAGGCAAAAACTACCTCATGGGTAATGGCTTGGGGAGCAATTCATGGTTGTTTTCTTGCCCAAGAAGCAAAAAACGTTTTTCCATGAAGGGTGGCTTGCCCATACTCGAATTTGGACAGCCATACCTCTCCATTCCCAAGGCATTAACTACCTCAACCAACTATTGGGAGAAATGAATGATTGGGTATCAACATGGGTAGTTGAGGGTTTGATGGGTTCTCTCATTGACACTTGGATTGACTTGATTGGCTCAAGGGTTTGAATGTTTTCCCTCCCAATTCCTTGTAAAATCATGCCCCCATCTCTTGTTGCATTGCATAGCTAGTTGTGGGTATTTTATTAAAATGCATTTTTACATAATATTCGCAATTTCCACTGTGCCTGGCTAGCACATGAACCATATGATCAATAAATTCGATGGCGGGGCCTTGTCCTTGAGCTCCTCACCATGATTTTATAACAATATTACATCATTTACAATTTCAATGCAAGAGGGTCAAGATGGGGACGTGGCATTCCCCTCCCCTTGGAATAACACCGTCCTCGGTGTTCCAACACTTCGGAATATATACCCACTTTACACATGCCTCAAAATTCACAACAGGTCGCAGGTCTGTCCTGCGTTTCATCTCTTGAATTTTAACTTTCAGGATCAAGTACTTGGGCATAAGCCCTAAAACTCATTGTGAGGAGTACCACAGGAACCCCAAATTAGCTAGTCCATTGAGAGGACCTACCAGCGAAAAGGGAAACGACCCCTACCTGATTGACTAGTTCCCACCTGTGAGGTAAACCAAGAGTTGTCGTTTGTGGCAAAGCGGTTATCAGTTTTACTTGAGCCGTGGAGTGAGGAGTATTGCCCCAATACGCAAGATGTCAGACAACATTGGTGGCCGAGTGAATCATCTAAACCGTTAGGAAGTCGAGCATACGAGGTCCATATCTATCTTCAGCTGCTAAATCACAAATTTCCTCTATTCACAACTGTTGCCGATCACTTCCGTGCCGTTGCAGATTCATCTGTTCCCGATCATTTCCGCATCATTGCAGATCCATCTGTTTTCGATCCCTTCTGCACCGTAGCAGATCCATTCTAGAAAAAAAATAAAAAAGAAATCTCAAGTTAGATTATGTTTTTGAAGGAGCTCTCTCACAGACTGATAAACCTGGAAACCTAGATGGGCACAATGGTTTTCGAAGCCCAAGTTCGCAAGGAAGTTGAAGCAAGTCAATTTGTTGTTGAAGCCTCAGGTCCAGGGGCTACCATGGGGAAATGATAAGTTAGATTATGTTTTTTTGTCTAATTTTGCACAAGTTTGTTTGTATTTTCCGAATAGTGAACATATTGGCAATAGCCAAACTGTTAGAAGTTAAGACTCTTTATAGTTTAGGAATTACTATTGATGTATTGCTGCTAGATGATAGTCTTTCGGACCTTGAGGCATGCTTGTACTCTTTCCAGTGCTCCGGCATCTGGTCTTTTTTGAATATATAAAATCTAATTGTTTATGTTTAAAAAAAAATACTATTGAACATGTTTCCATATCTTACACAAAAAGGAATTTAACAATCTTTCGAACAAAAATAACAAAACAACTTAAAGCTACTTATCTGAAATACTAAACTTGACCAACTGAAGGCAAATAAAGACTTGACTGCAATGTTCCACCTAACCATCTGGTTCTTTGTCTAGCGTATGTTTTCCCACTGAGAGACCAACCCCGAGCTGGGGATAGAATCCACTAGAGTAGATATTTCACTTCACCGATAGCCATTCCACCTTCTTATAACTCCAAGACTAAGAATAGCCCTTAATCATACACCAAGTGTGTATATCTTGCAAATATGTTTGTACTATTATAATTTATCATGAAGGTGTTGGGGCTATGCCCTTTCCTTCACCGAACATACTCATAAAGTGCACAACTAGTTTTCTACTAAGAAGGGTGTTGTGGGCTATGTCCTTCCTTCAACATACACATCACATAATGTATAGACAAATAACAATCAGTAAGCTTCTCAACTCAGACGATGAAGACGCAATTGTAGATATTATTTATGAGTCCTAGGCCTACGTCATAATGTAAAATGCAGAGATATTTTATTTATCTAAATGCAGATCAATATCTTAATACAAACCCAATGCTATGCCTTCACTCTTCATCGCAATAGAGAACAACGATGGGTGGATTCTATAGGTCACTCTATTTTTCAAACAGATATATGGGTCTGCACCTATACCGGAGACCGCTCATTCCTCTTAGTAATAACAGTAACTATATGTCAATCAACTTATTTAGAAAGGGCTTGATTATCATAACATATGTAAGGACAATATATAGTTAACTAAATAATAATAAAATATTTGAAGTTGCATAGTCCGTGCAATTTTATAAAGCCGGGGATCGACTCTTCATGAGAGCGACCATGGTCTTTACAGCTGGTTTTAAAGAACAACTCATCTTATGAGTTGACTTTGTTCAGAGAGTTAATTCTCTATTTCCAGAGTGGAATTTGCCAACCAATACAAATTGAATTATGGAGTCGACTCCCTCTCTCTCAAAGGAGAAGTCACTCCTTTCATATATATATATATAATCTGGAACAAAGAGCTTCACCATTTCTATCATTAACTGTAATTAATATAAATATAAAAAAATTTGAACAGTCGATGCCCTACCATGCTCTACGGCAAGGGTTTTTTGATAATAACAAACTAAGGCATTTGTTCTCGAATGGATAGGGTCAAATACTTCCAAAAAGGAGATCATCCACTCTATTATTCCTTTATAGCAATATAGATAACTGAGAAGAGCTTATCAACAGGCATGTTCTCTCCAATGAGGTCGTCTTTGTTCCTTTCTGGGAAAAATGCTTAAATATCAAATGAAAGCAATAAAATAACTAAAGCTAGGGCACACGCCCTTACTATATCTCCCGGTGCATGATTATACAAACATCATCACTCGCTCATTTTCAGATGCTCAGAGGAGAAGATATCTTGCCATAGCAAGAGTGACAACCCACACCAGAGTCATTCTAAATGTAAGGTTGAATTCCAGACAGGTCAAAGAAGACCCAGGGCTGTGCCCTTCTTCAATATTTAACGCTAACAATTTAAAATAGGGTATGTTATCTTCCACGAGACTTCTGCTCAAAATCTTAGTCTATTTTAATATTGCAACCCAGAAGAACTAGGTATGCGTCCTCCCACTAGGCTTACTAACTTGGCCCATATACAACATTAGAGGATACAATAAAGCCAAGGTTTCTGAGTCCAGGGCTACGCCCTCACCTGCAACTCATTCCAGGAAACTATATATTAATGCATTCCATAAAAGAAGATCATCTATGAAAGGTATGTAAAGAAATGAGTCAAAAAGTAGTTTGGTATGAAAGAGAGAACTCATACCTCCTTCAGAATTGAAACCTACAAGTACCAGGCCGATTCTCTGTCACATAGATTTGCTTCTCCTCCAACACCGTCCATTACTGGCGGTCCTCTCTTCCTTTTAGATTGCAGAGATCCCCCATCCTTAATGGTACACGCAGGCCTCTCTTTTAGAGCATCAGGCTTCGTGTGTATCACTGAATTCCAAAAGTGATCGAGAACATAACCCTATTCCACGATTTGCATACCTCCTGATTTTTTTCACGCTTTTGGTTTTAAAGCTAGAGCGCTTATGATTTTAAAGCTAAAAAAAAACTAAATACTACCAATTGCTCAAAAAGGTGAAAAGATTACTTTGATAGGTTGGTGTTGGAGGTGAAATGAGGTGCAAAGAAACTTTGATAGGTTGTTGTTGGAGGTGAAGTGAGTGAAAGGAGAAACTAAAATCGAAATCGAATTGGTATTTTGGAAAGAAAAAAAAAACTAAAAATAGTCTATGGATTAAATTTTGCCCCTAAAAAAATTAGTCTCACTTTATTATTGGGTCGCCTTTGTGTCTCTCTAGACTAAATATAATGCAATTCAAATAGGCTTTGATCTTGCATACATGTATAGTTCAACTTTATTTATTTATTTAATATAAAAAACTTTAAAAAAATTCAAAATAAGATAGAAACTTAAGATTCCACAACTATTTTATTATTAGATCTAAAAAAATAATATTGGTATCAAATAGGCAACATATCACTGACAGGGAATGGATGTGGAGAAGGCCCAATTGAAATCTTGTGCATGGTAGAGTAAATTGCTATGCAAAAGGCGAGCTGGCAGGGTATGGGATGAAACCCTACACAGGAGTGATGGAGGTGAACCTGAAAATTGCATACAGAGTCAATTGTAATGCAAAGGGTTCTCGGTTTACCACAACGCTCCATCAACCTCTAAAACCTTTAATGGCTTTTCACATCTCAAACATGCTCAACTTGATGGAAAGTGAAGGAATATTGTATAGATGTGGAAGTGATACTTAACGATGGAGTGATACTTGGCAATGGATTCAAGCCCTATTGTAGGTCTGAGGTGTTTCTTAGGATAATTACATGGTAAAAAAATACTCAACAACATTGTAGCAAATCATTTTCAAAATTGAATCAAACACCAAAATTTTGAGATTTGTTAGATTCCTTCCATTCCTTAAATGCATACTCATCCAAAAATATATAAGCATCGTGTTTTAAGGATTACCAACCAAGAAAATCTCATTAATCATTTCATTATTTGCTAAGCCCCAAAGAAAACAACCACATGTGATCACATGAGTTTTTGTTTAAACTTTATTCATATATGTATTTATTTGCTTTATATTGTTTATTCTATACTTTTTGCTTTATATTGTTTATTCTATACTTTTCATGTGTATTTGTACACTTTTTCATTTCCTCAATATTGTTGTTTTATTGTTTTATATTTTTGCAGGTATAACTCCCGAATTGTTTCATTTCATTCACCAAAAATTTAATTTATACATTGTTTATATGTCTTTTAGTATTCAGATCTAAGTGATTTGTTAGAGTCTCTGAGACTCTTTATCTTTCCTAACTAAAACTGAAATCATAATTATTTATTTACAATAACTCCCGTATGATTCTTGCATTCCCCCCCTTAATCCGAAGGGGTGTTTGTAAGTTCGAGCATGGTTCTAAATCTTTCAAACTTTTCTTGTCCAAGAGATTTGATCAAGATATCTTCAAATTGCTCATTTGTGGAACAATGACGTAAATGAATTGTCTCGGACTCTACATGGTGTCGAATCAGATGATACTTTGTGTTGATGTGTTTGGTTCGATCATGGAATCTAGGATTATTTGCCAAATTGATTGTAGAAGTATTGTCAATCAAAAGTGGAGTTGAGTTCTCTTGTTTCTCTTGCAAATCTTCAAGTATCTTCCTGAGCCACGCAATTTCTTTGATTGCTTCTGCAGTAGCTACATATTCTGTCTTTGTTTTCGAATATGTTGCAACTAACTATTTGTGTGATCTCCAGGAGACAGCTATTGATCCAAGACTCATTGTGTATCTAGAAGTGGACACTCCTGTTTCTTTGTCACCGTAGAAGTCTGAATCATAATATACCCAATAAGTCTGAAGTCGTCCACCTTAGAATACTTGAGTCTAAAGTCTTGAGTCCCTTTCAGGTATCTTAGAACTCTCTTTGCTGCAGACCAATGTCCTTCACAAGGTTTGTGCATGAACAATGAAAGAATGCTAACAACATAATAAATATATGGTCTAGTGGTGGTAAGGTAGATAAGGATTCCTACAAGTTGTCGGTACTTTGTTGCATCCTCAAATTATTTTCCTTCACTTGATGCCAGGCTTAGCTTTCGTTCCTTCTCTACTATCATTCTCCTAGCTTTCTCTCGATGTTCATGTAAAGTGAGATAGTGCACTCTTTGTTGCATATAGAGAATGGAAGGTTGTTGTTTCGACCTTATGAACTTGTTAATGGATGCATAACTCTCTAATGGATAGATCACGAGAGCCACAACTCGAAATGTTAAGCACTTCATGTATTATTTCTCCAAGTAACATTGATATTTGAGTTAGTTTCCTCTTTCTCTCAATGTCATGTATAAGTGCGATGGCGCACTTCTTATTGCATCTAGCTAATGGAGGATTGCTATTTCGACCTTATGGACATTTTAGTTGCTGCATAACTCTGTAATAGACATATCATGAGAACCACAGCTCGAAATCCCTTGAACCATATAAGAAAACTCAAGCAAAAACCACCATTTTGAGCCATTGCGCCCTTGTATACATTT
>BSBM01000445.1:17925000-17927500 GCA_027924585.1 Larix kaempferi | reverse complement strand
CAGGGAATGGACGTGGAGAAGGCCCAATTGAAACCTTGTGCATGGCAGAGTAAATTGTTATGCAAAGGGCGAGCTAGCAGGGTATGGGATGAAACCCTACACAGGAGTGATGGAGGTGCACCTGAAAAGTGCACGCAGAGTCAATTGTGATGCAAAGGATTCTCGGTTTACCACAACGCTCCATCAACCTCTAAAACCTTTAATGGCTTTTCACATCTCCAACATGCTCAACTTGATGGAAAGTGAAGGAATATCGTATAGATGTGGAAGTGATACTTAATGATGGAGTAATACTTGGCAATGGATTCAAGCCCTATTGTAGGTTTGAGGTGTTTCCTAGGATAATTACATGGTAAAAAAAATACTCAACAACATTGTAGCAAATCATTTTCAAAATTGAATCAAACACCAAAATTTTGAGATTTGTTAGATTCCTTCCATTCCTTAAATGCATACTCATCCAAAAATATATAAGCATTGTGTTTTAAGGATTATCAACCAAGAAAATCTCATGAATCATTTCATTATTTGCTAAGCCCCAAAGAAATCAACCACATGTGATCACATGAGTTTTTGTTTAAACTTTATTCATATATGTATTTATTTGCTTTATATTGTTTATTCTATACTTTTTACTTTATATTGTTTATTCTATACTTTTCATGTGTATTTGTACACTTTTTCATTTCCTCAATATTGTTGTTTTATTGTTTTATATTTTTGTAGGTATAACTCCCGAATTGTTTCATTTCATTCACCAAAAATTTAATTGATACATTGTTTATATGTCTTTTAGTATTTGGATTCTAAGTGATTCGTTAGAGTCTCTGAGACTCTTTATCTTCCCTAACTAAAACTGAAATCATAATTATTTATTTACAATAACTCCCGTATGATTCTAACATTCCCCCCCTTAATCCGAAGGGGTGTTTGTAAGTTCGAGCATGGTTCTAAATCTTTCAAACTTTTCTCGTCCAAGAGATTTGATCAAGATATCTGCAATTTGGTCATTTGTGGAACAATGACATAATTGAATTATCTCAAACTCTACATGGTGTTGAATCATATGATACTTTGTGTTGATGTGTTTGGTTCGATCATGGAATCTAGGATTATTTGCCAACTTGATTGCAGAAGTATTGTCAATCAAAAGTGGAGTGGAGTTCTCTTGTTTCTCTTGCAAATCTTCAAGCATCTTCTTGAGCCACGCAATTTCTTTGATTGCTTCTGCAGTAGCTACATATTTTGTCTTTGTTTTCGAATATGTTGCAACTAACTGTTTGTGTGATCTCTAGGAGACAGTTGCTGATCCAAGACTCATTGTGTATCCAGAAGTGGACACTCCTTTTTCTTTGTCACCATAGAAGTTTGAATCATAATACCCAATAAGTTGAAGTCATCCACCTTAGAATACTTGAGTCCAAAGCCTTGAGTCCCTTTCAGGTATCTTCGAACTCTCTTTGCTGCAGACCAATGTCCTTCACAAGTTTTGTGCATGAACAATGAAAGAATGCTAACAACGTAAGAAATATATGGTCCAGTGGTGGTAAGGTAGATAAGGCTTCCTACAAGTTGTCGGTGCTTTGTTGCATCCTCAAATTCTTTTCCTTCACTTGATGTGACGCTTAGCTTTCGTTCCTTCTCTACTACCATTCTCCTATCTTTCTCTCGATGTTCATGTAAAGTGAGATAGCGCACTCTTTGTTGCATATAGATAATGGAAGGTTATTATTTCGACCTTATGAACTTGTTAATGGATGCATAACTCTCTAATGGATAGATCATGAGAGCCACAACTAAAAATATTAAGCACTTCATGTATTATTTCTCCAAGTAACATTGATATTTGAGCTAGTTTCCTCTTTCTCTCAATGTCTTGTAAAAGTGCGATGGCGCACTTCTTATTGCATCTAGCTAATGGAGGATTGCTATTTCGACCTTATGGCAATGTTAGTTGCTGCATAACTCTGTAATAGACATATCATGAGAGCCACAGCTCGAAATCCCTTGAACCATATAAGAAAACTCAAGCAAAAACCACCATTTTGAGCCATTGCGCCCTTGTATACATTTATGAAACTTTGAGCATTTATATGGTTACCCGCACGAAGATGTTACCCAAAAAGGCCGCAATGGAAGCACGCAAGCGGAAAAAAAATAAGGGTGCACACGCGCATTCAAATACGTGTACGCTCCCCTGCTTCGAAAATGCCGGACATCCACGTTGGTGAGTTGACGTGGATAAAATGTGCACGCACGCGTACGCAAATATATGCATGCACGCATGTTTTAAAGCACACACACACTAAAAGCACGCACGCGTTAGTAACGCATGTGCGCATTTGTTTAGTAATCCTAAATGTAGTTTTGATTGTGTTTATTATTGTGTTGGTATCATAATCGTCATCCTCATCATCTTCATCACCACCATCTTCATCTTCATCATCTTCATCATCATCGTCTTCAACGTCTTCATCATCATCATCATCCTCATCCTCAT
>BSBM01000445.1:17900000-17917500 GCA_027924585.1 Larix kaempferi | reverse complement strand
CTAACTCCACAGGTGTGAATTTTTTTTTTTGTTTGTTTTCATTTGTGGTGTGTTTTGCAGGAAAAAGGGCAAGCACACAAACCGAGCAAGAAGAGTTAAAAAAAAAAGACCCCCTTCCTCATTCCCATATTTTACATACTTTTTAATCTAGCTCACTTGGTTCAAAGTTGCTTTATTCCTTAATAGGTCTTGAGTTCAAGTCTTAGGAAGTTACTTTTAAAAGAAAAAAGTACATGCAATTTCTATTTTCAAGTTACTTTATTGTAAAAGTGCATCTCACTTAAATAATAAAAAATAAAAATACAAGTGAGTCACTCAAGTTTTTTTTTATTGTTGTACTATTTAAAAGTAATATCATTATAAAAGTGAAATCACTTATTTTACAAAAGTGGTTCACTTAAAACAACTTTCTTGTAAAGTGATTGTCAAAAGGTTCATCTTGGGAAGTGGGGGGTTCTTTTTTTTTGTTGGACATTCTCTAACTGCCACATCACTATTGAGGACATCTTCAACAGTTTCTTTGTCCAAGCATAACTTCATCATACAGAGTCAGTTTTCAGTGCCGTTTTTTTTGAAACCGCCTATTTTTTTGAGCTCTTCACATCCAGACTATTGGTTTCTACTTTTGTAGCCATTAATTTACAAATATGGCTGCCCCTTGTGATATTCTACTTAATAGTTCCAACTATTTCTCATGGAAATCTCGTATGGAGGATGTTCTACGAAGTAGGGGACTTTTCAGAATTGCCTCAGGGAAAGAAACAGAACCCACTGATGATGATAAGAAAATAAAATGGGAAAATAGATGTGATGAAGCTCGTGGATTGATTGGGATGTCAATCTCTACTGATTTGCGATTCCACATATCTGGAATTGATGAACCTGATGCTGCTTGGGACAAGTTGGAATTTGTGTTTGGTAAACACAATGAAATTCGAGGTCACCAACTCGAAAATGAGTTGATTTATTTAAATCCAAGTGACTTTTCATGCATTCAAGATTATTTATCTAAGTACAAAACTCTTAAACTCTTATGTGCAGAATGTAAGATTAAGAGGGAAGACAAACAATGCATTTATCATATTCTTTCCAAACTTGGACCTGCATATTCTGTTTTTGTATCTACATTTTACTCCATGAAAGAATCCTTGAATGCAACTAGCTATCAAGAGCCTAGGCTTGAATCCTTTTGTGATTCCTTGATTAGAGAGCTAGATAAACTCATTCATTTTGGAATAATCAACAATGCAGATACATCTGGGTTGTCCCAACAGAAAGAAAAGTCTAAGTCTCCCAAGAAACAAAATTTTCGCAATAATATGTCAAACAAGGGTCCAAAACCCTCTTAGTCAGCTCCTTCTTTAAGAAATGACAAAGGATCCAAGCCAAAAGGCAAGAAGACTGAGCATCATTGCAACTATTGTGGGAAAGATAATCATGATGAATCTAAGTGTTTCAAGAAGATGGCAGCCTTGGAAGCAGCAATGAAGAAGCACCACATCAGCCTAGATTCGCCTTTAGAATCTGCCTCTCATGGACATGCACTTTGTGCTTCTGGTTATTCTTATAATGCATCTTCTTCTTCTACTTCAAATGAATGGTTCATTGATTCTGGAGCATCTTATCATATGGCTAAGGATCAAGCCATCTTTTCTACTATGCATGAATGTAACACCAAACAAATATTTGTTGGTGATGATAGATCTCTAAGTGTTGTAGGAGCTGAAACAATTCCAGTAGATAATGGTCATTTTAGTGATGTACTATGTGTTCCAAGAATTTCCTGCAATTTGTTATCAGTCTATCAGATCACTCATTCTGGTGAAGGTAAAACTGTGACCTTTACACCTCACCAAGTTGTAATCAAGGATTTTAAAGATCCTCAACAGGTCCTAGCTACCGGAAGTGTTGATGATATTACCAGGTTGTACAAGTTTAACAACTTTGGGTCATCACCTTTCCCCTCAGTTTTTGTTGCTCATAGTGATAACTTGAGCAAACTTTGGCATGGGCGATTTGGTCACTTAAATTATCGCTCATTGCAACAACTATGTAAAGAAAATATGGTGACAGGTCTTCCGATGGTATCTTGTAGGGATGGTGTTTGCTTCGGTTGTGTACTCAGAAAACATCATCGGAACAGTTTTGACAAACGTGCCTCTTGGCACGTCTCAGTTCCCTTGGAGCTTGTGCATAGTGACTTGTGTGGTCCTCTTCCATCTGCTTCCTTTTCTAGTTTCAAATATTTCTTAACTTTCATTGATGATTACACCAGACGCACTTGTGTTTATTTCCTAAAACTTAAGAGCGAAGTATTTAACATGTTCTTGGCCTACAAGGCCCTTGTTGAAAAACAATCTAGTCATCAAATTATTAAGTTAAGATCTGATAATGGAGGAGAATATGTTAACAAAAAGTTCACTACTTTCTGCACTGAACAAGGCATCCAACAACAACACACTGTTGCATATACACCACAACAAAATGGTGTAGCTGAGCGGAAGAACCGCACTTTAAAAGAAATGGCTAATGTATGATCCAATCTAAGGGACTAAGTCTTCAATTTTGGGCTGAAGCCATTAATTGTGCAAATTACATAGTTAATCGCACCCCCACTAAAGCATTACAAGGTATAACACCGGAAGAAGCATGGAGTAAAACTAAACCTGATGTAAGTCACTTCCGTGTGTTTGGTAGTGAAGCATGGGCTCACATTCCGGATGAAAAACGGAAAGCATTGCAGCCTAAAAGTGAAAAGTGCATATTTGTTGGATATCCTGAAGATGTAAAAGGTTATAGACTTCTTCAACCACATTCTCATGATATAATCATTAGAAGAGATGTTAAATTTGATGAAAATCTCTTGGCCCGTGAGCCTAACTTGGCGATTGTGCCATCTTTGGCCTGCGAGCCTGATTTGGCGTTTGTGCCTTCTTCTTCTTCTTCCAACTTCCTTGACAGGTTTCCAACTCCAGTTTCTGATGATGACAGTGAGGATGAAAATCCAGCTCCACCTGCTCATATTCCTCCAGTTGCACCAGCACAAGTGCTTCCTCGATGGGTCCGTTCAACATGTGAAGCAGCTGGTGATCTTGCCGGTGATGCTAGAGATCAACGTCGAACACGTTCTCAGTTTCAGCGAGCCTCTTCTCTTTTGGCTCAAGTTTCCGAGAATCATGATCCAGAAACTTTTGCAGAAGCTTCAGGGAATCCAGATTGGGATGCAGCCATGGATGAATAATATCGTTCCTTAATGGCGAACGATACTTGAGATCTTGTACTTCTTCCAAAAGGAAAAAAAAATTGTCAGATGTAAATAGGTCTACAGAACTAAGTATGCATCAGATGGAAGTGTTGAAAGACTTAAGGCAAGGTTAGTTGCCAAAGGTTTTTCCCAAGTTGAAGGGATTGACTACAATGAAACCTTTGCTCTTGTCGCAAAAATGAACTCCATCCGCCTTGTTCTTTCCCTTGCAGCCTTACACAAATGGGAAGTCCATCAAATGGATGTCAAGTCTGCCTTCTTACATGGTGATTTACAGGAAGAAATTTACATGGAACAACCTCCTGGCTATGTTCAGAATAACTCTAGCCTTGTCTGCCGCCTTAAGAAATCCTTATATGGCCTTAAGCAAGCTCCTAGAGCTTGGTATGCCAAAATGGATAACTTTCTCCCTGACACTCGTTTTTCTAGATGCCATTCTGACCCCAATGTCTATACCAAGAAAGTAGGAAACCATCTCATCATACTTGTTCTAAATGTTGATGACCTTATTCTTACTGGTAGTGACCCTAAGCTTATAACCCATGTGAAATCTAGTCTTAAACAAAATTTTGAAATGTCAGACTTAGGACATTTGCATTATTTTCTTGGTCTCCAAGTCCTGCAAACCAAAGAAGGAATCTTTCTTTCTCAGTTTAAGTATGCTTGTGACCTTCTTCGTCACTTTCACATGGAAGATTGTACACCAACCCCTTCTCCCTTCCAGTCTGGAGTCAAACTTTCTTCCACTTGTACTCACCTGAAGTCGAAGCCACCTTATATTGTCAGCTTGTTGGTAGTCTCTTATACTTGACTCATTCCCATCCTGACCTTTCCTTTGCGTTGGTCGTGTTGCCCGTTATATGCAGACACCTCATGAAAGTCACTGGAAAGCAGCTAAAAGAATACTTCGATATATTCGAGGTACAGTTCAGTTTGGGATTCATTACAGTATAGGGGGGAAACCTTTGTTGGTTGGTTTCACTGATTCAGATTGGGCCGGCGATCCTGATGATCGAAAGTCTACTGCAGGTTATGTTTTCAGTCTGGGATCTGGACTTGTTACTTGGGCTTGTAAGAAACAACAAGCTCTTGCTCTTTCTTCAGCAGAGGCAGAATATCGAGTAGCAGTTAATGCCAGTCAGGAAGCTTTATGGCTTCAACAAATCCTTTCAGAGTTTGGATTTGAGCAGCAGCAGCCTACTCCACTTTGGTGCGATAATCAAAGTGCCATCAAGCTTGCCAAAGATCCGGTTCTACATCAATGCAACAAACACATTGAGATACATATGCACTTCATCAGAAATCTTATTCATGATCGTGTTCTTGAAGTGCTCTTTTGCCCTACAGATGATCAAGTTGCAGACATCTTCACCAAGTCTCTTACAGAAGCGAAGTTTTCTAAACTTCGATCTATGTTAGGAGTTCAGGAACTTGTCATTAAGGGGGGATAGGCTCTAATGCCTCCTTCCTTCTCCTAATAGTGTCACTTTTGTAAATCCTTCAATCCTATCCCAAGTTGTTCTTAAGGGGGGATGTTAGGATATTTAGACACTTAGGAGTTAGTTAAGATCAACTTGTGTAATATATCCGTTTGGGATAGTGTGTTTTTTTAGTATGCATTAGTATGCATTTGTAAATACTTAATCCAACGGTCACGATATGTTCCCGACATAGAGTGATCCGACGGCTCAACTTCTCTTAGATCATACCTAACCTTGATCCGTGGCTTAACACCCGATTGGTCCATGATCTCTATTTAAAGAGCATGGAGGGTCATTATTTAGTTGATCGATTATGAGAAGCTCATTTGTAACTTTCTTTCTTTGCATAATAAATTGTCCCGTAGAAGCTATTTGGCCGAGGCCGTGGAGTGTTTCCCTCAAGAGGGTTTAAACCACGTCAAAACATCGGTGTGTTGATCTGTGATCTGTTTGTGTGAAATGGTTGCTCTTGGTGTTCGATCCTTTGGTAGTACCCTGTGTACTCGAACACTGCCCCAATACGCAAGCTATCAGACAGCATTGGTGGCTGAGTGAATCACCTGAACCGTTAGGAAGCTGAGCATACGGGGTCCATATCTATTTTCAGCTGCTAAATCGCAGATTTCCTCTATTCAAAACTGTTGCCGATCACTTCAGTGCTGTTGCAAATCCGTCTGTTGCCGATCATTTCCGCATCATTGTAGAGCCATCTGTTTCCGATCCCTTCAGTGCCGTAGCAAATCCATTTAGAAAAAAAAAAGTAAAAAAAAATCTCAAGTTAGATTATGTTTTCGAAGGAGCTCTCTGACAGATTGATAAACCTGGAAATCCAGATGGGCACAATGGTTTTCGAAGCCCAAGTTCGCAAGGAAGTTGAAGCAAGTCAATTTGTTGTTGAAGCCTCAGGTCCGGGGGCTACCATGGGGAAATGATAAGTTAGATTATGTTTTTTTGTCTAATTTTGCACAAGTTTGTTTGTATTTTTTGAATAGTGAACATATTGGCAATAGCCAAACTGTTAGAAGTTAAGACTCTTTATAGTTTACGAACTACTATTGATGTATTGCTGCTAGATGACAGTCTTTTGGACCTTGAGGCATGCTTGTACTCTTTCCAGTGCTTTGGCATTTGGTCTTTTTTGAATATATATAATCTAATCGTTTATGTTTTAAAAAAAATACTATTGAACATGTTTCCATATCTTACACAAAAAGAAATTTAACAATCTTTTGATAAAAAATAACAAAACAACTTAAAGCTACTTATCTAAAATACTAAACTTGACCGACTGAAGGCAACTAAAAACTTGACTGCAACGTTCCACCTAACCATCTGGTTCTTTGTCCGGCGTATGTTTTCCCACCGAGAGACCACCCCCGAGTTGGGGATAGAATCCACTAGAGTAGAGATTTCACTTCACGATAGCTGTAGCACCTTCTTATAACTCAAGAGACTAAGAATAGCCCTTAATCATACACCAAGTGTGTATATCTTGCAAAGATGTTTGTACTATTATAATTTATCATGAAGGTGTTGGGGCTATGCCCTTTCGTTCACCGAACATACTCATAAAGTGCACAACTAGTTTTCTACTAAGAAGGGTGTTGTGGGCTATGTCCTTCCTTCAACATACACATCACATAATGTATAGACAAATAACAATCAGTAAGCTTCTCAACTCAGATGATGCAGACGCAATTGTATATATTATTTATGAGTCCTGGACCCACGTCATAACATAAAATGCAGAAATATTTTATTTATCTAAATGCAGATCAATCTCTTAATACAAACCCAATGCTACGCCTTCACTCTTCATCGCAATAGAGAACAACGATGGCTGGATTCTAGAGGTCACTCTATTTTTCAAACAGATAAATGGATCCGCACCTATACCTGAGACCGCTCATTCCTCTTAGTAATAACAATAATTATATGTCAATCAACTTGTTTAGAAAGGGCTTGATTATCATAACATATATAAGGACAATATTTTTTTTTTCCTGGAAAAAAAAGCTTAATTTCATTTCATCCTTAAGAGTACGAAATTACATTGATCGTCATCACTTAGTTAGAGTGGAAATTAGAGCAACTAAGTCAAGCTTCAAGCTTCAGTCTGAAATATATAGTGATGTTCTCACCACGTGAGCATTGACATCTTATACAATGATATGTTTAGTCCCTGTAATCAAAACTTTATAGTTTTAAAAAAAATAATATATGCCTGCCTGTACAAGTTTTAAAGAGCAAAATAAACTGAGAATTGCAAAAATTTTATAGTTAACCATCCAACTGTTCCCCTGTAATAACTTGAAGTTCGGCAAACTTCAAGTAGCATGTCACATCATCATTCAATGAACGACCTTTGGAATAGTTCCCGGCCAACCCCATCTATAACTTCATTGATTTTCCATATTCTGATTCCTAACAGCAACCCTTCCTTCGAGGCTTTGTCCGCTTCTGCGTTATTTTCCCGATAGATGTGCCTGCAATTGAAAGTATCAAAGGTGTGAGAGACATTCTGTATTTGTTCCAAAACAGCAACAATCCTCCGGTTGTTGCACTGATAATTGCCATTGACCCACTTTATCACATTCAATGAGTCCCCAAACACAGAAATATTACTGACATAATGTTCCACAGCAAAGGAGATAAGTAACTTTAGACTGAGAATCTCAACCCAGTTATTGGTCCCCCTCTCAAATCCAAACGACATCACATAAAAATGAGCAGGAGACATGTAAAGAAGAGCCCCTCCTCCACATTGTTCATTCTGACAAGCCCCATCAAAGAAACCCCACGGCTGAGTTAGATCAATATCCACCGGTTGTATATTTCTAGGAATAGTAGCATGTCTGATACGCTTGAGAGCTAAAAAAATGCCACAGCTGTTAATAGCCACTAAAGCTGGAAGTCCCTTCTTGTCAGAGAATAGACAATTGTTCCGTGAGAGCCAAATTCCCCAGATAACAATAGGAGGAAGCGCTTTAAAAGTTGCAAATGCAGGATTATGTGACCACCGGCTCCAAGCCTCCTCAAGGGAGTTCCCATCCCAATGGAAGTTTACTTTTAAAATTCTAGACACAACATTCCAGACCTCCAAGATGAAGCTACATTGGAGAAACATATGTAAAACATTTTCCTCGTTCTGATAGCATAGGTAGCACCTGCTAGCACCTTGAAGACTTCTTCTCTGCAAAAAGTCCCACGTCGGGATCTTATTGGCCAAGACACACCACATGAATATTCTATCTTTGAGTGGGCACTGAAGTTTCCATAGAGTTTTCCACCACCATACCTGCTCTCTGTCCACAAAGTTCTCACTGATCCATTGATACCCATATTTAGGAGTATAATTACCCGAGGGATCCCCATCCCATACCAGAGTGTCGTCATCTTCATTAAGGAAAATCTGATCCCTACTGAGAGCCCTCAAGTACTGTCTAAGTTCATTCTCCTTAACCTCATCTAATCCAAAAGAATAAGCCCTCCTCCAAACAGGGCTTCCCATCCAGACATTCTCCAAATCCGCCAATTG
Source organism: Larix kaempferi (assembly GCA_027924585.1). Lineage (NCBI taxonomy): Eukaryota > Viridiplantae > Streptophyta > Pinopsida > Pinales > Pinaceae > Larix > Larix kaempferi. Next base: position 17,909,216 of record BSBM01000445.1, on the reverse strand, counting down.
ATGAAGAACAATAATATCCCTCTGCCTCAGCTCCTCAATCAGCCCTGCTGAAAGTAAGTGCTGTGCATCACATCCCACCCAAGGATCACATCCAATCCTCAGCCTCTTCCCATTGCCAACGTCCCAAACTAGATTCTGTTCAATAACATGAAACGAGGAAACCAAAGCTTTCCAAATAACAGACCCCCCTTTTTGTGACTTGTGAGGAGACCTAATCCAATCTTCCACTGTATCAGGTTCAATATATTTTTGTATCATAACTCTTGCGCAGAAGCCCCCTGATTTGATTAACCTCCATCCACACTTAGCTGCCAATGCTTTAGAAAAATGAAATATGTTTTTCAGTCCCCACCCACCCAAAGCTTTTGGAGCTGTGATTCTATCCCATTTCATCCAAGGAGTCACATGTGCATCCTCCTTGCCATTCCACAAAAATCTGAAGCAAATTTTCCTAGCAGCTTCAAGAATGCCCTTAGGAATCCAAGCTAGGGACATCCAATACACTGGAATAACTTCCAGCACCGACTTCACCAATACCAACCTACCAGCTCGAGAGAACCACCTGAAGCTCCAGCTCTTTAACCTTTTTTCCAACTTTTCCAAAAGCCATACCCAGTCCTGTTTCAGATAGTCATTAGGCTTTAAATTGAAGGCCATGTATCTTAACCCTTCAGAAAGGGTAAGAAGAATGAAGGGAAACAGATTAGTGTAAGTGTATAGTTCCTCCTCCCTCAAGAGAGAAATAGTAAGTGAGGATTTCCCATCATTAATCTCCATTCCAGTTGCAAAGGAGAAGAGATCCAGAATTTCTTTAAGTTTAATTGCTTCCCTCCTTGAACCCGAGCAAAAAATCAGAATGTCATCCACAAAAAGAAAATGTGAAAGTGAGATGCCAGGTGCCACCAAGATCCCTTCAAAATCACCCATTCTTTTAGCTTCCTTTATAGCCCTACTCAGGCTCTCGGCCACCAGCAAGAATAACAAGGGAGACAGTGGACATCCCTGACGCAGACCACGTCCAGAGTGAAAGAAGGGGGTCGCCGCTCCATTCATTAAAACAGAGAAGGAAACAGTGGAGATACAGCTCATGATCCATCGGATGAAACCAATCTCAAACCCCAAATGTGTAAGCATAATACGAATATAAAGCCAACTGACCTTGTCATATGCCTTTGATAGGTCAATTTTTAGTATTGCTCCTTTCAACTTTCTGGTTTTAATACTGTGTAAGCCTTCCTGAGCTATTCCAATCGCTTCATGGATCTAGCGCCCTTCAAGGAAACCAAACTGCTCCTCTGAGATATGAGTAGATAAGATAGGTTTGAGCCTACGAGAGATCACTTTAGTTACAATCTTATACACACAGTTGCATAAGGAGATAGGCCGAAAATCATTAAGATTAGAAGGAGTGTCCACTTTAGGAATTAGAGCAATGAAAGTGGAGTTAATGCTAGCTGGGACTCTGCCTTCCTTTCTAGAATCCTCAACATGCTGTAAGAGATCATCACCAATAATGTCAAAAAGAGCTATAAAAAATTCAATCGTCCATCCATCAGGCCCAGGGCTCTTATCCTTCTGAAAACTATTCAAAATAGCCTTCAGTTCGTCCCCCGAAATGTTGTCCATCAACATCCTGTTATCATCCCCTTCAACAAACCGAGGAAAAAGTTGAGCTACCCTGATGACCTCTTCAATGTTCACTCTGTTGCTGGATTTGAAAAGATCCTGGAAATGATTAACCCCAACCCTGACCAAACCTTCAAATGTGGACTGAGAATTACCATCAGAGTCCTCAAGGCTCCAGATAGTGTTGACAGATCTTCTGCCTTTAGCATATGCATGAAAAACTTGGAATTTTCGTCCCCACTTTCCAGCCAAATGGCCCTGCTTTTCAATCTCCAAGCCTCTTCATTATGCAGAAGGATCCTGTTCCTCTTATCCACCAGTTGCACAAGATGTTCCTTCGTTGCCTGAGAACAGTATCCACCACCTGTTTCATCAGAAATAGAAGAAATTTCCTCTTAAATGGACTTGAGAGCCTTGTCGTCCCTACTCCTCTTATCTGCAGCCCACAATTTAATAGGTTCCTTGAGTCATTTAATGTTCTCAACAAAGTGAAAGGCTGCAGTATGGACAGACCCAGGATGGGAAGGGATACAATGCTGATGAAAGAGCTAAAAAAAGGATGGGTCTTCCAGCCAAACCTTATTAAATTTTAAGGGCGCAGGAGGTTTGATAGGTCCTGCCTTCAACTCCATAAAAATCGGTTCATGATCTGAACATCCTCCCGACCCTATCCATTGCCTAACATAGAAAATAGACTCCACAATCTGTTCAGAAATAAGGAAATGATCCAACCTTTTTGCCACTCTATCCATACCAACTCTCTTGTTTCTCCAAGATGGCTTCAAACATACAGGCTCCACATCAATCCAATTGCCTTCTGAAAATTTCCGAATAAAAAAATTTGAAAGGGGATCCACTTGAGCATGAGGCCCCCAAATCTCTGCTTGCCCAAGAGGAAAAATTGAGATCCCCTCCCAGGATCGTAGAATCTCCCTTGAGCAGATCTCTATCCAACAGGGCAGTCCAAAACGGTTCTCTATCACAATAAGGTCCATAGATGTTTACAATAGTAAAAACTCTGTCAAATTCCAATGACTTACGAGTCATACCTAACACCGAATGCATTCCCTAGAGAGAGGAGACACAAACCTTAGCTTCTTTCCAACCAATCACCAAACCTCTGGAGCGACCCCTAGCATCCAAGGCCTCAAAACCCCAGCCCGGGAACCATAACTTTAGCCTACCAATAGCTTCATCACCACTACACATAGTTTCTTGAATCAACAAAATATTAGGATGTTCCAGTTGCAACATCCATCGCAGTGCAGGTCTTTTGGAGGGACCAGCTAGACCTCGGTAATTAAAGGACATAATTTTCATCGGAAACCTTCCTTATGGGCATTCACTACTCTAAGTGCCCTCTCAATAGAAAGTTGTTTACCGTTCCTAAGATCCGAGCAGGCATGGGACTTAGCTTGAGAGATGAAGGACTTCCTTCCTCTGGATTTGGGGGGTTTAGTCTTCTCTTTCCCTAACCCCCCAGCAGATGGCTTGTTCATAGAACGCAGAAAATAACCAGACTCCGAGGATCCAGTGGGTGAAGAAGGCTCAAAAAGTGCAGTCTGATGGTCTTGGGAATCAACAGGGTTAATAACCGGGGGACATTCTAATAGCAGCGTATCCACAACAGGGGGTGAATCCACATAACACGAAGGGACCGAAAAGGATGACAACATATGTGGGGAAATATGTAAATTCCTAAACCCATCCACCCAATCAAAACCTGGAAAAGAAAAGTTTTTAATAAAAATACCGAAGGAAGGGTTTGATAAGGAAACAGAAGAAGAACCTGCTGCCATGTCCGGTGACCGAAGAAAAGAGAGCAGAGATCCCTAAAGAGCAGAAACTAGTGGTTGAGAAAGTTCGGGCTCTTCTGTGACCACGATAGCACCCACATCCGGAACAGTACCATACTCCACCAATATGCCAACGACCTCCTCACCACCCGTAGGAACCTCCACATCAGAACGAACAAACTCTTGCTGACCCTCAGCAACACCTTCCAATGTCTCACCAGCCTCCTTTTCCACAATCCGGTGCTTCAGAGTATTTCCAAACTTCATACGAACCGGCACAGAGCATTCGATAGCCGGATGCCCATATTCATGACACCGTCTACATCGGAATGGCACATTTTCATAGTCCAGAGTTTGTTCAAATGTGTATGGCCCCCATTTCAAATCCATGCCCTCATATAAACCTTCCCTAATATTAATACTCACCAAAATTCTCGTAACCTTCTGAATCACAGTTGCCACAAAGGAGAAATCAGCATCCAGGTAAGTCCCCAGCAGGTTACCAATCCTCCTAAAATGTTCCTCGGCCCAGTAGTGTAATGGGAGACCCGAAAGCCGTACCCAAAGCGGAATAACATCCATTCGTTCGTGGCTAGCATCGAATAAAGGATTCCACGACTTAAGCAGGAGTGGAACCTTAAGAATCGACCAGTTCAAGCTTAATGCCCACTGAGCATGGGCGTCCGAGGAAAAATGAAAGGCGAACCACCCCCCAGAAAGACCCACTACACGAGGGACATAACCACAATGGCCGAGCCAAGCCCCCGAGGCCCACTGAATCACCATCTTGTGGCTCACTGGCTTTCCATATACCCGACCCACCAACGCCGATTTGACCATCCCTACAATCTGCTGGATGCCAATGTCTTCACCAAGCGCGTAATTTGGAGCTTTGCCCGTATTCTTAATCCACTTCCTTCTGCTCTTCACGCATGGTACATTGTCCTGCAACCATTCAAAACCTTCTGCACGACCAAGATCCCTCTGAACTGAATCCCCGTACGGGCAAGAGAAACCACGCTGCTCAGCAGAGTCCAAATTTGCTGCCACAAATCCACCAGGGGGAGACAAATGACAAAACCCTTCCCGCTTATCCTCTCTTGCCACCGACTCATCACTGATACCCTGCACAGGTGAATTAATATGGTAACCACCCGAGAAGTTGATGAAATCCGGTAAATCCCCAAGTCCGGCACTCAACGGATCCGGAGAAGGCGTGGAACTAAAACCCTTAACGCCCCAAATGCTCGCACAGCGATCCTCCGGCACGAAACCTTCAGTAGATCCTTCCCAGAACGGAGAGTTAGGTTGAATCGGTAGGGTAGCAGCCTCTAGGGTTGAATGTGGTCCATGGAAAGGTAAAACAACAGACGACTGGCTACCTGCTAAACCACCAATCCCAAAACCACCTTCACCATCAATATCCCGAAAAACGCCAGGTGGCGAGCTCCAGATGTCTTGGTGCCTCAAGGTGTTGATGCCGTAATCGACCTCATCCATCGAATCCATACTTGGTAAAAACTGGTGCCTTCCTGTGGAGAAAATAGGGCAAAGCAGGAAAACAGTAAAAAGATAACTCACAGGTAAAAACAAGTTTAGACAATCTCCTAAAAATCGCTGTTGGAGCTTGTCTTAGGGACCGTGCAGCCCTACTGACATGACTGATGGCCTGCTGCCGTCTGCAGTGGGATGCACAGTTTCCACCTCCCGCCGATCATACCCTAATCACCATCGTCCCGGTCTCAACAGTCCGAACCTAAATTTGAGTTCTCATTATTCCCTCCAGTCTCCAATTTTGCGATCAGTATGTAAGGACAATATATAGTTAGCTAAATAATAATAAAATATTTGAAGTTGCATTGTCCATGCAATTTTATAAAGTCAGGGATCAACTCTTCATGAGAGCGACCATGCTCTTTACAGCCGGTTTTAAAGAACAATTCATTTATGAGTTGACTTTGTTCAGAGAGTTAATTCTCTATTTCCAGAGTGGAATTTGCCAACCAATACAAATTGAATTATGGAGTCGACTCTCTCTCTCTCTGAGGAGAGGTCGCTCCATTCATATATACATATAATCTGGAAGAAAGAGCTTCACCATTTCTATCATTAACTGTAATTAATATAAATATAAACAAAATTGAACAATCGATGCCCTACCATGCTCTACGGCAAGGGTGTTTTGATAATAACAAACTAAAGCATTTGTTTCGGAATGGATAGGGTCAAATAATTCCAAAAAGGAGATCGTCCACTCTATTATCCCTTTACAGCAATATAGATAACTGAGAAAAGCTAATCAACAGGCCCGTTCTCTCCAATGAGGCCGCCTTTGTTCTTTTCTAGGCAAGATGCTTAAATATCAAATGAAAGCAATAAAATAACTAAAGCTTGGGCACGCGCCCTTACTATATCTCCCGGTGCATAATTACACAAACATTATCACTTGCTCATTTTCAGATGCTCAGAGGAGAAGATATCTTGCCATAGCAAGAGCAACAACCCACACCAGAGTCATTCTAAATGTAAGGTTGAATTCCAAACAGGTCAAAGAAGACCCAGGGCTGCGCGGTTCTTGAACATTTAATGCTAACAATTTAAAATAGGGTATGTTATCTTCCACGAGATTTCTGCTCAGAATCTTATTGTATTTTAATATTGCAACCCAGAAGAATTGGGTATGCGTCCTCCCACTAGTCTTATTAACTTGGCCCATATACAACATTAGAGGATACAATAAAGCCAAGGTTTATGAGTCTAGGGCTACGCCCTCACCAACTCGTTCCATGCAACTATATATTAATGCATTCCATAAAAGAAGATTGTCTATGAAAGGTATGTAAAGAAATGAGTCAAAAAGTATTTTGGTATGAAAGAGAGAACTCATACCTCCTTCAGAATTGAAACCTACAATTACCAGGCCGAGTCTCTGTCACATAAATTCCCTTCTTCTCCAACACCGTCCATTATTGGCGGTCCTCTCTTCCTTTTAGATTGCAAAGGTTCCCCATCCTTAATGGTACACATAGGTCTCTCTTTCAGAGCTTCAGGCTTTGTGTGTATCACCGAATTCCAAAAGTGATTGAGAAAATAACCCTATTCCACAATTTGCATACCTCCTGATTTTTTTCACGCTTTTGGTTTTAAAGCTAGAAGGCTTATGATTTTAAAGCTAGAAAAAAAACTAAATACTACCAATTGCTCAAAAAGGTGCAAAGATTACTTTGATAGGTTGGTCTTGGAGGTGAAATGAGGTGCAAAGAAACTTTGATAGGTTGTTGTTGGAGGTGAAATGAGTGAAAGGAGAAACTAAAATCGAAATCGAATTGGTATTTTGGAAAAAAAAACTAAAAATAGTCTATGGATTAAATTTTGCCCCTAAAAAAATTAGTCTTACTTTATTATTGGGTCGCCTTTGTTTCTCTTTAGACTAAATATAATGCAATTCAAATAGGCTTTGATCTTTGATGATGATGAAGACGTTGAAGATGATGATGATGAAGATGATGAAGATGAAGATGATGGTGATGAAGATGATGATGATGATGAGGAGGAGGAGGAGGAGGACGACGACGACGACGACGACGATGATGATGACGATGACGATGATGATGATGATGATGATGATGATGATGGTGATGATGAAGAAGATGATGATGAAGATGTTGATGAGGAGCAAGGAGATGGTGATGGCGATGGCGATGACGACGACGATAACGAAGATGATGACGATGATGATGAAGACAATGAAGAAGATGGTGATGGAGACCACACCGATGATGATGAAGTAGATGATGATGATGAAGATGGAGATGAGGATGATGCTGATGCTGATGACGACGATGATGATGAAGATGGTGATGAGGATGATGGAGATGGTGATGAGGATGGTGAAGATGATGATGACTATGACGATGATGATGATGAAGATGAATATGATGGTGATGAAGATGATGAAGATGATGATGATGATGATGATGAAGAAGATGAAGATGATGATGACGACGACGACGATGATGATGATGTTGATGATGAAGACGACGACGACGATGATGATAATGATGACGACGATGATGATGATGATCATCCTCCTCCTCCTCATCATCGTCCTCATATTCATCATCATCATCTTCATCTTCATCATCTTCATCTTCATCATCTTCATCTTCATCATCTTCATCATCATCATCATCCTCATCCTCATCACAACCATCATCATCATCATCATCATCATCATCATCATCATCATCTTGCATACATGTATTGTTCAACTTTATTTATTTATTTAATACAAAAAAAATTAAAAAAATTCAAAATCAGATAAAAACTTAAGATTTCACAACTATTTTATTATTATATCTAAAAAAATAATATTGGTATCAAATAGGCAGCATATCACTGACAGGGAATGGACGTGGAGAAGGTCCAATTGAAACCTTGTGCATGGCAGAGTAAATTGTTATGCAAAGGGCGAGCTGGCAGGGTATGGGATGAAACCCTACACAGGAGTGATGGAGGTGAACCTGAAAAGTGCATGCAAAGTCAATTGTGATGCAAAGGGTTCTCAGTTTACCACAACGCTCCATCAACCTCTAAAACCTTTAATGGCTTTTCACATCTGCAACATGCTCGACTTGATGGAAAGTTAAGGAATATCGTATAGATGTGGAAGTGATACTTAACGATGGAGTGATACTTGGCAATGGATTCAAGCCCTATTGTAGGTCTGAGGTGTTTCCTAGGATAATTACATGGTAAAAAAATACTCAACAACATTGTAGAAAATCATTTTCAAAATTGAATCAAACACCAAAATTTTGAGATTCGTTAGATTCCTTCCATTCCTTAAATGCATATTCATCCAAAAATATATAAGCATTGTGTTTTAAGGATTATCAACCAAGAAAATCTCATGAATCATTTCATTATTTGCTAAGCCCCAAAGAAAACAACCACATGTGATCACATGAGTTCTTGTTTAAAACTTTATTCATATATGTATTTATTTGCTTTCTATTGTTTATTCTATACTTTTTGCTTTATATTGTTTATTCTATACTTTTCATGTGTATTTGTACACTTTTTCATTTCCTCAATATTGTTGTTTTATTGTTTTATATTTTTGTAGGTATAACTCCCGAATTGTTTCATTTCATTCTCCAAAAATTTAATTTATACATTGTTTATATGTCTTTTAGTATTCGGATTCTAAGTGATTCGTTAGAGTCTTTGAGATTCTTGATCTTCCCTAACTAAAACTGAAATCATAATTATTTATTTACAATAACTCCCGTATGATTCTAACATTCCCCCCCTTAATCCGAAGGGGTGTTTGTAAGTTCAAGCATGGTTCTAAATCTTTCAAACTTTTCTCGTCCAAGAGGTTTGATCAAGATATCTGCAATTTGATCATTTGTGGAACAATGACGTAAATGAATTGTCTCGGACTCTACATGGTGTCGAATCAAATGATACTTTGTGTTGATGTGTTTGGTTCGATCATGGAATCTAGGATTATTTGCCAACTTGATTGCAGAAGTATTGTCAATCAAAAGTGGAGTGGAGTTCTCTTGTTTCTCTTGCAAATATTCAAGTATTTTCCCGAGCCACGCAATTTCTTTGATTGCTTCTACAGTGGCTACATATTCTGTCTTTGTTTTCAAATATGTTGCAACTAACTGTTTGTGTGATCTCCAGGAGACAACTGTTGATCCAAGGCTCATTATGTATCAAGAAGTGGACACTCCTATTTCTTTGTCACCATAGAAGTCTGAATCATAATACCCAATAAGTC
>BSBM01000445.1:17697500-17892500 GCA_027924585.1 Larix kaempferi | reverse complement strand
TTAAAACCTTTTCCAATATAATTTTCAATTAATTTAGTAAAATGTTATCGCAAAATATTATATGAACTTGTAATTATGCATACTGTTGATTCCCCAAAGCTATTGCTTTTTCAATACAAAAAGCTGATCATACTAAGGGACATGATAAAGAAAATGTGTAATGTGAAAAAATGTGCCTAGGGCTTCTATTGCTTTTGATGATACCATGTGGCTGTCACTAATGTCATTTTTCTTGAAATGAATAAAAATGATGAGTCTATTGAAGGACAACTTAATCATCTAGAAAAAAATTCCCATGTAAAGACATTTTATGAAGTTGATAATGAAATTCCACATATTGAAGGGGGGATCCCTCTCTTGGATATATCTATGTAATTTCCTCTTAAAGCACCAACACCCCTTCATGAAGAAGAATTTCCTTCCACTTCACAAGAATATAAGGTTCAACTGGATGATTTGATTGAGAGGATTGGAAGACTAATTCTTAAAGAGAATGAAGCACCATCGGCTGATCAAATTGGACCTTCATGGAATGTTTTGAAATGGGCCATATAGACACTTGAAATTAGTGTCCATCTGGATGAAGTCGAAAACATGGGAACAAAAAGTTCAACAAGAGAAGAAGATGAAGGAGATGTAGATAATTCAAACTCAAGTGATGTAGAAGATATGGATGTCTCTTATGACTATGAATTGAATTTATCTCTTAACCTTGAACCAACTTCCTTTGAATAAGTTGTTGCTTATTATCAATGGAAAGAATCCATGTAGAGTGAGTATGATGCTCTCATTTAAAATGGAACCTAGAAGGTGGTGGACCCTCCATTTGGAACCAAACCAATTAGCTGCAAGTGGATCTACAAGAAGAGGTACAAATTAGAAGGTTCACTTGACAAGAACATGGCAAGGCTTGCGGAAAAAGGCTATGCACAGAAGGAAGGAATTGACTATGAAGAGACTTTATCCCCCACAAGAAAATGGGATACCATTTGCACCTTATTTTCTTTGGTTACAAATAATGGGTGGAAAGTTCACACTACAAGAAATAAGGCCTTTGGTGACGAACATGCTTGTGAAGGACCTTAAACGGTCGTCACCAAAGTCACTTATGGTGATGGGATATGAAAAAATGTCGCTATAAGTGATTTTGGTGACAATTCTTTAAATATCATCAATAAATCCATTTTCGGTGACGATCATGGCCATGACAGGCCTTAAACAATTGTCACCAAAGTCACTTATGGTGATGGGCTATGAAAAATTGTCGTCGTAAGTGCTTTTGGTGACAATTATTTAAATCCCGTCACCAAATGTTATAGCATGATTTTCCACACCTTATGCAACATGCCTTGATGGCTTTCCATGTCCCTTTGTAGACTCATATGACCCATCTTTCTCAGCGAAACCCCTAAAAAGCACATTTTTGTTGATGTATGCAACCTACCATCACTACAGCCTACGTATACATAGGCTGGTCCACTACTACCCACGTACATCGATTTCATGCTCAAAATAAAAAATATTTCACCTTTTCCTTCCCAAGTAATGACCATGTTGATCCTTGGCCTTCCATATGCTGGAAAATGCTCTGATTCGACCCTCCACCTCCTTTGAGGGTTATATATTGATCCATTGTTGAGCATTTGAGGGAGGAGAAATTAGAGAGCAAGTAAACTCTGGAGAAATTTTGCCCCATTGTCGTTTCCTTGAGTCTACATCTCTTTGTCCTTGTTGTTTGAACTCTTTTATGTTCATCTCCCAAACCCTTCCATATATTGTGAAGGAGGAACCCAATTACTCCTTCAACTTGCGAGCTTTCTGTTAACACCTAAAAAGTGCTCACTAGCTCATTCCCTTACTCACATGACCCATTTGTCCACTTTTCCACCATCTGAGCCTCTGAAACCAACAAAAGGTCACCAAAAGACCTTGGTACACCCCTTTTTCCATTAAAAAAGATTATTTTTCCAAGAAAATCATAAAAAACCCTCAAAAAGGGTCCAAATTCCCAAAAATATTAAAAAGGGAATTAAAATATTATTTTTATTCAAAAAAGGAAAAAGGAGGGAAAAGTACCTAAACCATGTTGGTCAATACCATTTGGTTTCCACAAAACCACAAATGGTATTCCTCACCACCAAAACCTATAAAAAGGTGGTAGGGGCTCCTCATTTCAACATCCTTCCATTATCTCATCCTTATGCTGCTGAAATCTCCCCTGAGCACTTTTAGCCATTGAAGCAACCTTGGAGAAAGAGACCTATTGGAGTTTGGAGCTACTCATCTTGGGAGTTGCTCAACATCAACCTTCACCATTGAAGGTAATATCGCAAGCACTTGCTTGCCCCCCACTTTTCAATACAAAAAATTATTTCTTATGTTTCTTGTTCTTGATTTTGAAATATTTACATTATTTGCTTAGATTCTTGTTTAGATCCATGAAAAGTATTGTTTATTTAGTTTATTGTTTTTATTTCTATTGAAACTGCTACTACAAGTTAGTAGGTGCCCATAGCACTAAGCTTGGTTGCAAAACCGAGCCAACAGTTTTTGGCGACTCCGCTTTGGTTTGAACTTTAGATCTCTAGCTTTGCCATTAAATCTTAGTTTTTATGAGTTTTTAACCTTTAGATCCATAGATCTGCCATCTTAGACAGCAGATCCATTGCTGATCTGAGATTTGGCCCCAAAAACAGCCCTAAAAAATCATTTTTCGGGTTCATTTCTCGATTTCCGTGCACGGCTTCCGCCTCGCGGCTTTTGTCCAGACAGTCGCGCGGTCCATCGCGGCTTTTCTGCGTTTTTCCGCGCGGTCCATCGCGGCCTTTTTCCAGACAGTCGCGCGGTCCATCGCGACTTTTCTGCATTTTTCCGCGCTGCTCATCGCGGCTGTGCGGCCAAAACCCGCGCGGTCCATCGCGACTGTGCGGCCGAAACCCGCGTGGCCCATCGCGGCTGTTCGTCCAAAACCCGCGCGGCTGAATTTTTTCATTCGGCCATCCCGATTTTTGAAAAATATTTTTTACTGTACTTTCTGCCCATAGCACATTTTTTACAGTATCAAATTCTGCATATTTTCCAGTTTTAGAAAATTTTTTTACTATTTAAAAGTGCATACATAGAAATCTTTTTAAAAATTTTCAAGAAAGTGAAAGAAAGATTCATTTTGCATTCTTTATCTAGATTCAAATTTTTTCTTGTTTACTTCTTTACAATCTTGCCCTTAGCAAATTTTATTGAAACGAAGAAATCCATTTATTTCTTTTAGAAGTTTATTATTTGCTTTCATAAATCCAAAAAATCCATTATTTTTTGAGTTATTTTTGAAAAAGCAAATTAATTTCTTTTAGTGAAAAAAGTCTTAAATATTTGCTTGTTATTTTTCGAAAAGTCCTTTATTTTTTGAAAAATTTCCCTTAAAGCATTTAATTTTTTCAAGTTCAGTTTACAACACCTCACGTGCACTCACACGATCACTTAATTGAACTAAGACTTAAAACTTACCCTAATTTGAACACACTCTTAACCCCACTTGGGGAACACGAAAAGAATTCTTGTAGCTAGGTAGTATTGGGGGGATAGGTGTTCCAATAACACCCCTCAGTTCATACATCTGAGACATAGAAGTTGTCCAATTAGGGAGCTAAAATCTCTTAGTACTTTTTGGCGCGGTCACAACCGGTTTGTGGGAAGGCCTCTCCCCTAGGTGGAGGAGGGTTGAAGTCGCGAGGATGGTTCCAGAAGCCTGAGTGGGATACCGAAACCCATTCAGTAACCGAAGGGCTACCATTCGCAGTTCTCGGGATATCCCTGTATTGGGATATTGCGATCAAAGGACCAAACGGCAGATTTACCTTTTCTCGACGCGTCATGAACGGAGTATCCTAGTAGCCTGTCTTTTTAGGATTGATTACCCGGTGTCCCTCCCGGTAGGGGGATATCTAGCCGTTGTCTCTACATTCATATTGTCTGACTTGGATTTCATCACCTTGCAGGGGATATCGTCTGTTTGAGTCACAATACTTTTAGATTAGGTGTTTGCATGATCTTTACCACCTTTTGAGTCTAGTTACACCTATTTTTTCTAGGAGCCGCTTGCATGTTGGTATTCTGACCGGTTGTTGCATTCCTCCACTTATTGTAGCACAGCTGCTAGAATAAGTGCACTTTTTGAGGATTGATTTTTTGGCCTGTGAGCCTTCTTTTTTCACTCCCCTTTTTGCACCCTTGGTTGCATTAGGGATTTGAGTCTTTTACATACATATATCACCACCTGATACTTAAAACAAATCTTTACATAAAAAACATATCCTCACCATTGAGAATTTTAGACGTTCTCGTCGTCTACAGGGCGAACTCCCAGAGTTCAGTCCACTTGGCTCTCCACGTCACGGACGCAGAGCATTATCCCTTGATTCGACACATCGTCGATCATCTAGACGGTCATCCGATTCTGACATACCCCACTTCACCTTTGATTTGGAGGTAGAATCCGAAAACCCCACAGAGTTACCACCGACCACAATTATGTCTGGAACACCAGATGATCCACAATTTACATTAACCATAGGTCAGACATCCGCAAACCCTTCTGCGGGAGTACCATCCATGGCAACATCCACCCCCTTGGGTATGCCCAATATGGGTACCACTCCACATTCAGGAATGCCTAACACAGGACCACCACCTGTCATGGGCATGCCCAACATGGGGGTCATACCCCCTTCGGTTTCCACAAACCCTATCCCAGGAATCCCTAGTACGATTCCTAACCCAAGTGTCACTCCTGTTGCACTTGGGAATGCTATCCCAGGAATCCCTAGTGCGATTCCTAACCCGAGTGTAACCCATGTTGCACTCGGTAGTGCTGTACCAGGAATCCCTAGTGCGATCCCTAACCCAAGTGTAACCCAAGTTGCACTTGGGAGTGCTAACCCATATCAGCCCACACCCTTTGGAGGGCACATACCCGCCATACCTAGCATACCTATAGGAGCTACTGGACCCCTACACCATACCACAATGGCTAGGCAAATCCCGGTTCCGGTCACCACATCCGCTAGTCTACCATACATGGCAAGTCTCAACTTGCCAGATTTAGCTAGGCTTACGAATGACCCCATTAGGCATGATCCTGCTTGGCCCCATATGCCCACTAAGCTTCCCTCTGACATCCCTAAGTTTGAGGGAAAGGCCGGAGAAGACCCCCAGAACCACATAATGTCCTTCCATTTATGGTGTTCCTCCAACTCCATAGTGGACGACTCTGTCCGCCTCCGTTTATTACAGCGCACCTTCACTGGCTCTGCAGCCAAATGGTATATCGAGCAACCCCATGGGACACATTCCACATTTACCTCCCTTGCCTCGACCTTCCTGCAGTTCTTTCAGCTACCGGTCCGCTATGATGCGGGCGTCGAGATCCTACTGTCTTGCAGACAGAACACAGCCACGCACATCACTGACCATATTCATGATTGGCGTCGGCGCCGAAGCCTATGCAAGATCAAATTAGACGATCGAATCTTTTTAGACTGGTTCCTTAAATCCCTCCTTCCCCTCATTGCGAAGGATGTAGCTTCTGAAAGACCCCAGTCTGAAGAGGAGGCCATCCTTAAGGCCCAACAGTTTGACCTTATCTATGCCCAGTCAGGGTACCTATACACCATCATACCTGACGCCCCACGAGGTGACTCTGCACGCGGTGACACACCGGGGGCATCCCATGCCGCTGATGGCATTATTGGCCAAATTACACCGCAAGCAAAACCTTTCAGTATGGTGAGCACCATGCCCGCCCCAGACCTTTCTAGGGCTACATCCAGTTCCGGAGCGACAACTTCTTATGCACCAACAAACCAGACCCAGCATGTTCATGGACCCTCTTGTCCACAACACTGTTATGGCCAAGCGCCATCAGCATATGTACCTCCTACATACTATGCTCAACCTACGGTACAAAACCCCATGCAGTTTCCACAACAGCCCATGCATTACCCACAACCGGTTGCACCGGCTAACCTCACACCTCCACCAGCTCAGGGGTACCAACAACCCCAACAGGCAACTGGACCACCTCCAGCTCCACCTGCATACTATCCACCGCAACCTGCTCCCGCACCTGCGGCTCCCCAGAATCCCCCCAATGCTCAGGGGCATGTGTACGCACAACAACAGCAGCCCCAATACCAAAACAACCAGCGCAACCAAGGTGCGCAACAGAACCGTGGTAGAGGTCATAACAATGGTAATAACCAACAACATCAGCAAGGTCCTCCACCTCCCAATCCTCCGCAGAATAACAATGCTGCTCCTCCCAGCCGCAATCCGGATCGAAATCCTAAGAAGCCTAGAAATAATAACCTCAGAACAAACCACCCTTGTTCTATCTGCGGAGTCTATGGTCATTACACGCATTCTTGCCCACATTTGGAGCGAGCTCGGCAACTCTGGACCGACGATGCACATCGTCAAGGGCAAGCGGCTCCTCAGCCGCCACCCAACCCTCCACCACCTCAACATCAACCCTTGGTGCTGCAAAACCCCTTTCCAAACCAGGGTGTAGTGAACACTCAGCCGTTAGCCCCCCCTCAGGGCAACGTGCCACCACAGCAGATCACTTATGCAGCCCCTGATCAACCCATGTTCGATTCAGGTACTCACCATTTGTTGATGATGTCGACTGCCGCTGCCAACCTCCAAACCCGTCGGAACCAATATGGCTCCACCTCTGAAGCCCCTCCCGCTGACAAAAACACTAACGTTAATCCCACAGATCAAACGTTACGTACACCTCCGGCTCCACTTGATGACGCTTCCAAAGCACCTCGCTTCCCACTTTGTCGCATCAACAGTAATCCCAATGCTCGCGCTGCGTCGAATTACAACATCCTAGACGACTTAGCCCAGTCTCCTGCAGCCATGTCTGCTTTAGAAGTTTTGCAAAACTGTCCTTCGCAGCGCAAAACTTTGCTCTCTGCCATTGGCGCCATTGACCCCAATGATTCACAGTTGATCGCATTCGATTCAGACCAGTCTGAACCCCGCCTGCCTTCCTCTTTAGCATTCCAAGTTTCCGTTTCTGTTCGGAATCTTGTCATCCATCGGTGCATTATCGATGAAGGGGCCTCCACATGCGTCATGTCCACATTTGTTTGGCAGAAGTTGGGCTCCCCTGCTCTCCAGCAATCCACCACTGCATTGCGGGCCTATGACGGCCGGTCAGCTCAACCTCAAGGTTTATTACCCAAGGTACCCGTCCAATTAGGTGGGAAGACTGTGCTCATCGACATAGAGGTCATTAACGCCCAGCTTGACTATAACCTTTTACTTGGCCGCAGTTACATGTACGCCATGAAAGCGGTCGCCTCCTCCGTCTTCCGCACCATGATGTTCCCCCATGAGGGCCGCGTGGTCAAAATTGACCAACTCACCTACTATGACCCCAACGCCCCTGCAGCACCGGAGAATGTTCTCCCCATGATTGAACAACCCGCTTCTAGTGCGGTTACCTCCTTTGTGTCTTCTGTGGCACCCGGACTGTATTCGGATACACCAATGACCTCTACATTCCAGGCCATCCCACCACCGTCACCGGAGACCCACGTCGCTAACCTCTGCACCCTTTCACAAACACCCGGTAATCAACCCTCCTTGTTACCCAAACCACCATTGGTCCCTAGTCACATCGGTGTTACACCTATCCACACAATCCCCTTTCTATTTCCTCCTTCGGGTGTAGTAAGCGCCCCGTTTATGGCTACCCTTAGTCTCCCCGGGTTAACATTAGGATTACCCGTGTGGTATATTACGCCTCCCGTTCCTCCACCGACACCAAATGTCATCCTACAACCGGTGCAACCCATTGTTACTTCTACCCAACCACCTCCCGGTATCACGACTCCTTCGTCGTCGACGAATCCCCCTCCATTCGTCAGGCCCACTGGGGGCAGAGGCCCACAACCATACACTGCGGTTCCCCCACCCAAGGCAGTTAAACCTCCCCCCATATTTCGTGCTCCTCCAAAATGCTCGCTGTGTGATGAGTTAGGCCATCCAACCCATCAGTGCCCACAGTTACCTGCATTGCAGGAACACATGCAAATGTTGGACGACGACCCCAACATCCCGGTGGTCAAACTAGATCCAAACCCTATGCCTCGTGATAAATCACTGCGTACCAACCACCCATGTGTGATATGCGGTATTTATGGCCACTACTCGCATAACTGTCCTGACATCCCAGACTACAGAGCAGCTCTCTACGAGATGAACAATTTGGACCTAGAGACGGCACCCTCTACTATCGAGGAGATCTACCCTCCCGCATCATCCTCATCCGGAGAGATTAACACCATCTATATGATCTCTTCGACTACCACTACCTCATCACTCGATTTGACCACTCAAAGGTCCCGCAATGATGAAGAGGTTCTCGAGACTCCTACTACCTTTGATTATCCCGGGGAAGACATGCACCATCGTCCATACTTCCTCCTGGAAGAGACTTCATCCACCACCGCTACCCAATCCGCGGTTGAGTCCAAGGATTTCCTTCCTACTAAAATCGACTGGTTAACGGATCCCATGGCCGATATTTCTCCCGTCATCCACATTGACATCTCTGACCCACTTGGTGCCCTTCATACCATCACATTAGGAACCTCCCACAGTGAGCATGAGATCGGAGAATACCAACAACTGTTCCAAGAATTCACTGATGTCTTTACTTGGTCAGATACCGAAATGCCTGGCCTTGACCCCGCCATTTATACGATCTCCACTGGATACCCCTCTGTCCGGTCGGCCCCTTCCATTGATCCCTTTGACACACAGGTTCAACCCTTTCAAATCGACCAGGAAACCACATGTCCACAACATGGGGGCAGGCCCAAAACCTTGCCTACTCATCATCATCGTGATCCTCGTCGGAGATACTGGGGGCATCCACCCCACAAAGGGAATCCCCCATCATCATATCATCACTTCAGTATGCCACCACGACCCACAGCCTCATGGTATAACACCCCGCCAGCAGTTGCTCAATGCCCTATTGATCTCTCTCTGAGACAACATCTGCACCACATTGACACCTCTGAGTTAGGGGGCATAATAGATTACCTCGACCCTGGGATAGGGGGCATGATCAATCATTTTGAACCTTCCCCATCATCTCTATCTCAACACCTCAATGAGCCCATCGTTCAAAACAACACATATGTGATCCACAATCACAAACCCCATGCACATAGCATGGGGGCAGGTCATTAACCTTGCTCACTTTTTCATATTCGTGATCTCAACCATTTTTGAGGTCACGTGTCACTTGCATATTTCAGTTGATTTGATACACCTAGTATTTTGCCCCCACGGGTCATCATTTCTCCCCACCACTACATCCTTCGCTTGGTGGGATCACCTTTATTTGTAGCCATTTTTTAACCTAGTTCTTTCCTTTAACCATTCCGGAGTCCTTATGACCTCCGTTTTTCGCACCATTTGCACTGCCGGATTCATATTTCCGTGCCCGTGATGATGCTTGAGATCATTTCTCGCTCTCACCAGGACCAATATCAACATTGTGTCCCGACACCTTGTCGCCCCAGTTTGCGTACCACTTCGGCTGCTCGTCGTTTTTGATATATTTGATATCATCGGATTCATTTTTTCGAGCCCGTGATGATGCTTGAGATCATTTCTCGCTCTCACTTTTAGATTTTTCGGGCATTTTTTCCACGCCCCCTCGTCACCTCGGTTTGCGTGCCACATCGGTCGTTCTCCGTTTTCGACGTGCCTTATATCACCGGATTCAGTTTTCTGCGCTCGTGATGACGCTCGAGATCATTTCTCGCTCTCACTTTTAGATTTTTCAGGCATTTTTTCCATGCCCCCTCGTCACCTCGGTTTGCGTGCCACATCGGCCGTTCTCCGTTTTCGACGTGCCTTATATCGCCGGATTCAGTTTTCCGCGCTCGTGACAACGTTCGAGATCATTTCTCGCTCTCACCTCTAGATTTTTTCGGGCATTTTGCCTTGTGACCCCTTCGTCACCTCGGCTTGCGCGCCACATCGGCCGTTCTCCGTTTTCAACAATCCTTAGGTCACCGGATCCAGTTTTCCGCACTGATGACAATGCTTGAGACCTTTTCTCGCCCTCATCAATCCATTTTTGTTCGGTATAATTTTATCCCTTTTTCGGGCCGAGCAACCCCTTTTACGAAAAAGGCACTTAGGGAGTTTCTGTTAAGCTCTTTTCTGACTCCTAAAACAATGAAAAGATCGCCGAGCAATCTTGCTTCCTTTCATGCTCGCTAAACGTATCTGAAAGGGCGTCTACCTGGTATAAGTTTACCCCTTTTCCGGACCTCGTAGACTAATTACGAAAAAGGTATACTCTGGTCACATCGGCTAGAAGAGTTCTCCATCCGCATCATTTTATGCTTTTTCGGGCCTTGGAGACTAAACTCACGAAAAAGAAACACCAATAGAGTCCACTTACCGCTTTCAGACTCTCTAAACATGAAAGCAACCATGAGCATGCGCCGTCCTGGGCTCACAAAATCCACAGGACCGTACCATTTCAGAGCACACTTTTATCCCTTCTTGAAGCTCATTAAAACTATGAAGAAGGAAGAAGGGTGCCTCTTGGCGCCACGACAGATCATACCTACTCGCATATCAGCTTCCCCATTTTTTGGTCGCCTTTGTTCAGAGTATTCTGCAGTATGTCACCCTGAAACTCCCTCGACAGCTACCATCAGCTTGTCCTCCCCCCCCAGAGTCAATATATACCATTCAGTCAAAGATGATCCCTGCACCTACAAGTCAGTTCCCTACGCTGCCAGGTCAACCATGTCATCATGCTCTGAACAAAGGAAGTTTGAGTCTACCCATTTTTTGACCCAGTTATTTCCCATCCCCACAAGTATGTCAGTCCTACCAGCAGTACTACATCACTTCCGTTTACACCTCGCGCTCCTAGCAAGGAAACATCATTGCCTTGTTAGTTGCTGGTCTCCCTCTGTCGACGACAACCACATTTATTCCAGAGGATAGACCTAGAGGCCCCTGTGTCTTGGACTCATTACCATTTATGATGAGTGCCTACGAATCATTTCGAGAGGAATCCTTACTGCCTCTCCAAATGGTTGTTTCTCACATGCTCGACTTCAACACCTTGATCGCATCGTTGAGACTCGCATAGGGTATTGGCCTGTTCGTTCGTATCGAAGACCCCGGATACCTCCTGACTCCTCCACATTTGAGAGTCTTCCTATGGATAATATCAGTTACACTTTTCCTATAGTTATCCGGGCTGCGCATGGCGACAGTATTTAGATTCACACCTGTTTCATACTCCCTTGAGTATATAGTTACATTTATTCCCAGATTTGACTCATAGTCTTTGAGTCCCTACAGATGTTGGACACCTTCAGTTTCAGCAGTTTCACAGTTGATCCAGTGTATCAGTTATTGCGATCATTCATGATCATGAGTATATCCCACAATCATGTCCCCTCTGGACCATTATGATGTACCAGTATATTTCTTCACGTATTAGATCCCCCTTCTTGGGACTAATTGTTTTGTATATGCCTTGATACGAGCATGGGAATGCCCGCCTCGTCCTTTATCAGAGATTATACCTCATTCATATTGAGGCCATGTAATATTTTTTGTTTTTGCAGCTTCCAAGGGCCGTGGCTCCAGTCTCCAAACGGTCTCTTCTCTCCCCTAAAAACCCAGAAAAAGGACAAAAGAACTATGATGTCTATCGGCCATACGATGAGCTCCTGCCCTCACACATCAGGGGGCAATCTGTTAACACCTAAAAAGTGCTCACTAGCTCATTCCCTTACTCACATGACCCATTTGTCCACTTTTCCACCATCTGAGCCTCTGAAACCAACAAAAGGTCACCAAAAGACCTTGGTACACCCCTTTTTCCATTAAAAAAGATTATTTTTCCAAGAAAATCATAAAAAACCCTCAAAAAGGGTCCAAATTCCCAAAAATATTAAAAAGGGAATTAAAATATTATTTTTATTCAAAAAAGGAAAAAGGAGGGAAAAGTACCTAAACCATGTTGGTCAATACCATTTGGTTTCCACAAAACCACAAATGGTATTCCTCACCACCAAAACCTATAAAAAGGTGGTAGGGGCTCCTCATTTCAACATCCTTCCATTATCTCATCCTTATGCTGCTGAAATCTCCCCTGAGCACTTTTAGCCATTGAAGCAACCTTGGAGAAAGAGACCTATTGGAGTTTGGAGCTACTCATCTTGGGAGTTGCTCAACATCAACCTTCACCATTGAAGGTAATATCGCAAGCACTTGCTTGCCCCCCACTTTTCAATACAAAAAATTATTTCTTATGTTTCTTGTTCTTGATTTTGAAATATTTACATTATTTGCTTAGATTCTTGTTTAGATCCATGAAAAGTATTGTTTATTTAGTTTATTGTTTTTATTTCTATTGAAACTGCTACTACAAGTTAGTAGGTGCCCATAGCACTAAGCTTGGTTGCAAAACCGAGCCAACACTTTCCTTTGCATGGAGGATTGAAGTGGTGGAGGCCTAGGTGGAGGCTTAGGTGGAGGAAATTAGTTTCTCGATTCCGACGAGTTGCCTACAAAAGGTTTTCACTATGTACTTATGTTCATTTCATTAATAGAAATACTCTTTTCTCGTCCAATACATGTCGCAAATGTTTATGTTATTTTACTTGGGTATATTTGTTAAATATGTTAATGGATTATGCTAGTTGTTATGCTAACAATCTATATCTATATTCCATATGCTCGTATATATTTGTTGTTGAGGACAAGTTGTAGGTAAGGAGCATTGGATTGCAAGCTCAATAGTGGTCTTCTTCAAACATCCGGTTGAGGTAAGAGATTTCTCTTTTTTTTGTTGGCATTTTACATTTATATATCATACTTGAGAATTGAATTGATTTCTGGTGTCACTTTGTCTGTTGTGGTCTACCCCAAGCCATAAGAATTTTTTCTCCGTAACACCAAATTCCTTTTCAATGACACTTTTAGTGATGGTTGTTAAAATTCCATTGCCAATTCTCTCTTTGGTCACACTTATGGTGAGCTTTGTTAAAATATCGTTGCTAATTATCTTTTTGGTGACACTTTTGGTGATGATCCTTGAAGGTCCCTCACCAATACTTTTTTGGTAATGTTTTTCATGATGGTAAAAAAATGTATGTCACCGTAGATAATTGTAATGCTTTTGATGACACCATGTGGCTGTCACTATAGTGATTTATAAAAGTTGATGATTTTAGACCGCAACAATTAAGTCTTTCTCATTATGTGTTAATTCCCAATAATATGAAAAACTCCCTTAATTGAATCCACCATTTTGGTATGCATTTTTATTTTTACTTGTGATTAATACCCACGTAGTTCACAACATAGAAAATACTTCATACACACAAAGTCTACTGCCTAAAATGAATAAAAAATTGTTTTACAATCTAAAATAAGTATCTCTCTGGAATGCTAGTAAAATTAGAAAATATTTTTGAGAAGGTAAAATTCACTACAAAACAGGCCTAAAAATCAACAGCCAAGAGGCTATTAGATGCCAATCAACAACCAAAACAATTCAAAGCAATGGAAACTTGTACAAAGCACATCTGGATAAACACTCCACATTCAAATCCATAAAAATACAATACAAAGTCAGTACATTAATGGATTGACTTTTTTAAACCTTTTCCAATATAATTTTCAATTGATTTAGTAAAATGTTATCGCAAAATATTATATGAACTTGTAATTATGTGTACTTTTGATTCCCCAAAGCTATCGCTTTTTCAATACAAAAACTGATCATACTAAGGGACATGATAAAGAAAATGTGTAATGTGAAAAAATGTGCCTAGGGCTTCTATAATTGATTAAAGTATAACTAAAAACAAGAGTTGCGTGCAGCGTAGTCCCTGCCTTTAATAGTTTGAAATTTAAATGAATACAATATTTTGAATACTAAATAGGTATTAATAATTTGAAGAAAAATTGAAATGCCAATAAAATTTAAAATAAAAAATATATAGAAATTAGATTAAAGTTTAAATAATCAACATTAAAACTTGGTATACATAGGAACCACAGATCATTTGCATTTGCAATCTTGCAAGCACCTCCTAGAGGTATTCTTGCCTCTCGTCATAACTTCCTCAACACTTTGAGGCCAATGATATGGTGGCAATCTCACCTCTTCCAATATCGTCATGATTTACTCAACACCTCGAGACCAGTGATCTCAATCACCATGTTGGTAGCCTACATCCATTCCTTCCATTAAATCCCTAGGTAGGTTCTTTACGAACCATGGATGATTACTTGTCTTAGGATCCATTATCCTCTACACACCCAAATTCAAAAGAAAACAAATGTATATCGTTACATTATTCAAACCATCTTTCTTTTCATTTCTAAGAATATAGACTTGAATTTGGCATCACTAAAAACTATTGGTTTGTGATCACATTTTTCACAAACTTTATGCATAACTTTGGTTTCTTTGTGACACCATACAAAATAATAGGGCAAGTTGAACCATGCAGTCTCTGCCTATGATGGGGACTAATAAATGAATGAGGTTGAATATAGGCCCTAATGTTTACTTCTAAGATCTAGTGACTAAGTTAAAGGAAGTTTGTATTATGTTTTATCATAAATCAACTTGTATTTGAACATGCAACTTAAGTTACATGTGTGAGAAAATGAGATGTAGGTCTCAGACTCTCAAGTTGTTTGGCCAAACAATGTTGGTATCTACTATTGAAGGGCCAAATACTTCCTCTACTGAAGTAGAATTTTAGTAATTTGTTTTGGTGTGACAAGAAACCGGTCCTTTGAAGACTAAAGCCAAAAATCAAATATTGGACGATGGAGATGAAATCCTACATAGATATGGTATAAATTCTCATACCACTGCCGCTGTAAACTTTGTTTTATATTCTAGATCTGTATCAACTACAAACATGGATTGCAAAGAAAAAAACAGATGTATTTCAAACTATATTTTTTTATTATCTCTTACTCATAAGTCATTTTCCCTTGATATTATGTTAAGAGCAATGGTCAAAATAAACCAGCTATCCATTCCACTCTAACTTTGAGATCCATGGTTGTGATGAAATGTTTGTTACAAGTTTTCAACTAAGTTTCCATTACTAGTCTTTTGGAATTAGTGCTAGTGCATTCCTCTACTCAATTCATGTATACAAGACAAGGCCATATGCACTCATTTTGGAGTTATCAATGCATGGAAATGTGAGTTACCACCCATCAAGTTATCACATCCATTTGTGAACAATGGGATTTCTACACATAAGTGAGTTACTTTCAAATTGTTGTACCTAACCATATTTATGCTTTCCTTTTGGCTCTTTGTTGAATTAAGTCATGCAGGCAACAATTAAGTGTAGATAGATTTGTCCTCTCTCCACTAAAGTGCATATGGTATATGGTCAAGGTAACACTACTCTTTAAAAAACCATTGGAATTTTGTTTATTTGTCTTTTGTTAAAAGAGGGAGAAAAATCTGATTGTGCATAAGACAATTCAAATAAAATAATGGAAAATTGGGTGAAGGAGAATGTAAACATTGGCTAAGTGAGCAACTACAACATTAGTTATTATCTCTTGAACACTTTTCTCATCTCACTATGTGCACCATTTAATTTGAACAACCAATAATATTTCTTATAGCTACACTATTGGTAACTCAAACACTTTTCTCATCTCACTATGTGCACCATTTAATTTGAACAACCAATAATATTTCTTATAGCTACACTATTGGTAACTCAAATAAAATTAATGTGTTAACTAATGGAACTTTGTAGAGATGATAATGAATGACAGTATTGCAATTAACTCATGGTTGGATTGGAATTACTCTTTCCTTTCTTTGTAAACTAAAGAGTGTTATCTTTAACAATTATTGGTCTATATTTGTAGTGTGTTTTTCAAAGTTGGTAGTTGGTATCCCTAAAGTCTGCACCAGACTGCTATGACACAAAGCTAGGGAAACTTAGTTAGGATATTGATTTAGTTTTAGATGTAGATCAAGTAGGTCACACAAGTTGGATGTTTGGGAAATAAACTCAAGCATGAATCAAATCAGATAGACAACACTTCGTAGTTTCATAGGCATATAGCTTGAAGTTAGACACTGTATAAACTCACATAAGATATAAGAAAGGAACATAAATATGAAAACACAAGTTCATAGTATGTCCAACTTATTCATTCGTAGGAAAGCATTCAAATCGAAAACATAGACTTGAATTAGAATTAAACATATTTGAATACAAATAAGATATCACAGGCAACTAACAATACAAGCTATATTTAAATTAGATCTGTAATATAAATGACAACCATTGCAGTGCAGAGATTATATTTGAATTCAAATAAGAAGAGATAAACATAAAATTATAAGTGCACAATATAAACATCAAAACAATAGACCTGTAAGCATGAAGTATTGCAAAGTTCTGTAGCTTGTTCATTAAGATCTATAGCTTTTACATCAATCGTCAAGAGACTCGCTACTCAAACCCCTTCCAATTTACTCTTTTTGCCCTTTATAGATACATAGAGTTCTAGAATCATAAACATGAGATTCTATAATTGTGGATCAAAGTTTATCTTCATATAACAAAATTAGTTACAGAATTCCATCGAGATTTTATGATTAAAGACATAAACTAATTTAGTTTGTAGATCCACAAATCTAGGACAATCTTAACCAATTCTATTTCTAGCACTCTACTTAACACTTGGTGCATGATTCATATTTGTTGTCTTCATAGAATATTCCAAATGAGTTATTTGAGACTTATCCTTTCCGTGGAGCTTCTAAAAATTTGAAATCTTCAAAACTGTGCAAAATTTCCAGCTATGGGACATTTGGTAGTGAATTGAATGATTCCTATTCTGGAGGTGCTATCGAAAGTTGAAAATTTTGGTAGCACAAACTGCTACAAAATGTGGAAAACTTTTCTTCATTAATCCTAAGCTACTGCTACTGCTAGGACACTCTTTTGCTTTTTGCTTGGTTTCTGTGTCTCTCTTGAATCCATTTTACTTTCCAAGCTCTCCCCTGCCAATATAATCTACTCTTTTACTTTGTCATTTTTTGAGCCAGTTTGGATAATTTGCTATGCTTAATTACAAGTGTGTTAATCCTTCTCTTAATTTTAGCATTTTATTTTTGCAACTTTTCATTCTATTGCTCTAAATGCTTAATCCTCTTATCCTCTGATTATTGTAAAGGAGCAGCTTCATGCACCTCTGTCTCTTTGCCACAATTTTCTGGGTCAGGTTCATATTCAACATTATCATAATATGGAAAATTTAATACACTCTTCCCTCCATATTCAACTTGACAAGATACAAAGGGAATAACCTTCTTTGTTTCTTTTTCAATCACTGGATGATCTTGGCTATAAGGAGTATTTTCTGCAAATTCTATAAATGTTTTCAGTGATTCTTCAATAATTGTCAAACCAATGGCAATGGTCTTCACTTTTTTATCAAGTAAATCAGTTTCTTCATTAGATGTGAACCTTGATGATTGTGGTTCCTCTTCCTTTTTAGGACTTTCAACTATCCCTGATTCAGGCATCACCTTCAGCTTTTCTAATCTTGAGCTTTTCCTTTTTTTCACAAATACATGAATTGATTTTGATAATTTTGACCTCTTAAATTTTCTTTCCTTCTCTGGTGAAGAGTCTTCAAGGTCAATCATTGTATCTTTCTTCAACAGAGGATCAAAAATTGATTTAGAATTCAACCTCAATTTATTTGTTGGCCAGTATGAGGATTCCTAAGATATTCATGTGGCTAGTTCTGCTTATTCTTTCGAGGTCTCTCAGCTTTTAGCTTGTTGGGTTTATTACTAGAGAGCTCATTTTCCTATGTATTTACAGGTTCATACTCGGGCTCCAATAAATCTTCTTCAATCACTGGCTCAGATAATTTAATCCCTCTCTCATTTTCTAGTATAAACCTTTTTAACATCACTGGCTACTTTCTTTTGTTCAGGAATAGATTTTTGTTTCTTTATTAAGATATCTTCTGTTTTTACTGGAATCTCCCTTATTCTTGTTCTAAGTAACCTGGTAGCAGTTTGAGTTCCTTGTTGTACCCATGTACCACTTCTAGTTTCCATTTTAGGTGTCCTGGGAGTTTTGGTCTTTCTGGTATGAGTAACTACTTATGTTTCTTGACATTCAGTAACCTCCAATTTGAAACCAGACCAAAATAAGAAATGTTGCCACGACTTATGAACCTTATTCAAATCTTCAACTATCAATAGCTTAGTCATAGATTGATGAAAGACAATATGCTAAGACTTGTTTCGATGAGATTGAACCTTAGTAGAAATTTTAGTTAAACTTTTCAGGAGAAAATATGGAAGATTCATCCTACTATCTCCATTGAGATGCAAAAGGAACCTCATATGACGCTGAAAGGTAAAGGAAAACCTACCTTCACAAGTTATGTAAATGAATAAATATGGAAAGTTAATGTGTTTTAGAATGCTAATGAATAAATATGGAAAGTTAATCTCTTCTGGAATGCTAATGAACAAATATGCAAGTTAATGTGTTCTTGAATGCTATTGGTTATAATTAATAAATCCAGTTAAAGCTTTTTATGTCTTTGAATAATGCAAAAAAAATTAAATTGCTTGGATTACAAAAAACAATATCAAATTAAGCTTGGGCCAACATCCATCGCCTCACACATTTACATGTCCACGGAATAATACTGCCATAGACATCACATCTTATTATAGTTATGTTTACTGCTTGTATTAGCAATTTATAAAAGCTATATATTTATACATACCTTAGTAAATTAGCTTAATTAGCTTCATGGTTCTCTTCTGAGGTCCTTTGTTTACCATTCCCTATACAATGGTAATAAAAACCTGCCAATCATGGTTGTTTTTATCGAGTTCCTTGAGTGTAAGAGTTGGAAATTTATAATTAAATGATTTTACAGGGTTATTGAGTGTAAGAGTTGGAAATTTGTCATTAAATATGATTGGTACATTGCCAAATGCTCTAGTATAACATTGTTGTTAAGGATCCATGTCCATAGATAGTTTTTTTAAGTTTATCCCCTCACTATCCTCTCAAGAGGAGAAAGGGTGATTCCCATTAGAGTTTGTGGCTTTAAGTTTAAGAGTTTAAACTATCTTGCTCCATTAGCCACGAATGGTCTCTATTATTGGTATTTTTTTATCATGAGCATGAATGGGATTTCTCTATCAACTCAATCATTAACTTCCATGTAAAGGGAAAGATCTATGATGTTGTTCGAACAACAATCATTAACAATCATGATTTATTTTGGTTTATTAGTCAACAAACACTTTGTTTATGACTCCTTACCATAATACAAGAGCATGAATCAATGGGAAAAATTATGGATTGATTTTGAATATTCTTTTGAATCCCCAAGTTCAAAGATTAAATAGAATAAATCCCAATGTTACAAGTCAACTTAAATGAAAGTCTTGACATGGATGTCTTCTCATAGTTGCTCTTGGCTACAAATTTGGCCTTGTTTGAAAATCTTGTAGATTTCTTTTGCACCTCTAAAAGCCTTCCATGAAGAGATATAGGACATAGTTATCTAAAGGATAGATAATAAAATTAATAAATAGTTTACAAACCTTATGAATTTAGTTACCAACTTCCAAATCTACACCAAAATCCTAGCCATCATGAATATTTATTACTCATCTTATCGATCTCATATATTACTGCATACCAAACATTGAAAAAAAATCTTATTTTTTTCCTATGAGCCAACTCTAATGGAGGGAAACATTTCCATTGAGTTAACTACAGCATGTTGTCTTCCTAGAGAGTAGGGAGGGATGAGAATCATTCATACCACACTCAAGGACATGCATTCTGTGGAAAATGGATTTATTAAGAAACTAATAGAAAAGGGTCATGGAAAGTCGTGCTCTAGAACTACATTACCTCAGTATCCCTGATGGGAAAAAATATTTGGAATGCCTAAATATGTAAATATTACACACTATAACCATGGTGACGGCCAAGCAAGCTTATGATTCTATCATGGCATCCTCTTAGGGTATGACTCGTTGGTGGTACTCAGCTTGTTGGAAATGGCATTTGCCGCTCAAACTGAAAATATTTATTTGGTTGATTTTGGAGAACAAGCTGCTTACCTGGGATAACCTTCTCAAGTGGGGGTTTATTGGTCCAAACTGCCGTGTCTTATGTGGATCGGAAGCCAAATCAATCAACCACATTTTTTGTCATTGCTCCTTTGCTGTCAGCCTGTGGAGTTGTGTTCGGTCCATTGTCACTAACCTTGGCGTTTGGAATGGTGACTCTATTCACCTATGTTTACAGAATTGGATCAGGTATAACCACCATCATATCCTTTTGGCTCTATATATTCTTTGGGAGTTATGGCTTGCTCGAAACTTGCTCATTTTCGAAGGAAAGAGGACTTCTCCTATTTGGATGGCAAGAAAGGTGGCTGCTGTCTTCTCGACATCCTGTGATGCTATTCCGCCCAGCCATGGTAATCTGGTAAGGTTGCGGGATCCTATCCCCCTGCAGAGTGATCTCTTGGCATTTTTTGATGGGGCTTCATAGTGTGGGGGAGCTACATGTGGTGCTGGTGCGGTCATTGTGATAAATCAACACCAAGTTTATCATATCTGGATGAATGGTGGCATGGGTTCCAATACACGTGGTGAACTTCTTGCACTTTGGAAGACTCTATTTTTCGGAAAGAGGAAATGTATTCCTTTAAAGCAAATTGTTGGGGACTCTTTGACAATCATTGATTGGGCATGTGGCCATTGTTCGCTACACTCTTTGGCGCTCTCCCCTTGTATGGATATGGTGGAAACACTTCTAAAATATTTCCAACACTTGTCTATCAACCATTTATTTCGTGAGCACAACTTTCAAGCTGATTTATTGTCTAAGTGGGTTTTGACGGTTGATGGTGGCTGTATCAATTTTGAGTTTTGGTCCCACTCGCTTCTTTCTTCTTGTGGGAGACTCCCCCTATCAACATCCTCACGCTGGTAACTGGGGTCTTTTTTTTGTGGCAGGGTTTTTTTGCGGCTATATTATCTTATTAATCGTTTTATCTTTCTTTTTTCTTTTTAATTCGACACACTATATGTTTTTTTAGGTTCCTTTTCCTTATGTCTGGAGAGTTGTGCCTCTTGTGTTGTCACTCTGGTTTCCTATTGGCCTTTTTGGACGTTGTGGAATTTGGGTGATATGCGTCTCGGCTGGTATTGGTTTATGTCGAACAGATATTGGCTTTTTCCTTTATGGAGGATTGTATGGACACTTTTTACATATATTTTTATAATAAAAATATAGCTATTTCCCTGGTTGAAAAAAAATAAATCTTACACACTATGCCAATCCATGTAGAAATCATCAAATGGTCATTGATTGCAAAAAGTATTTGGGAACCACGAGAGCTGATCAATCCTAAGTTCTAATGGAAAGTTGACTTGTTTTATAAAAAAGTTATCCTTTAATAAACACTTATTTTGACAAGGCATCCAAAATACTATAGATATTTTCATATATGTAGACTTAAGATTGGCCACATTGTTAAAATAACCTTTTGGAAAAATCCATAAAAAGGCCCTTTAAAATTTGCCAAAAGAATATGGTTTTATTTGAGGTTGAAGGGGTATGGTATTATTTAGTTTATATTATAATATAACTGTATATGAGTTTATACATAATATAACTGTATATTAGTTTATAATATAATATAACTATATATATTAATAGATATAAATAAATAAATAAAAAATATATTAAAAAATAATAATACAAAAATATAAAAAAAAAACAAAACATAACAAAGGTAAAGCATTTTCATTTTGAGTTGCCTATGAATTTGGATTTGTCATATCAGAACTTTGAATTTGGAGTTGCGTTGGAAACCATGATTTGGTTATGAAAGCTAAACCCTGAACTTGTGAAATAGTGGTTTGAATTTGGTACTAAATTTTGGCAGAATTCTTTGCAAAGAATCTAATATCTATCAAGGTTTGTCATCATTATTCGATCCTTGAGATTTAATTAAGGTTTATTTGAATATTCTCTATTGAATAGAGTTCAGATCTGGGTTTATCATCAAGGAGTCCAACTGGGTCCCATAATTGCAATCTGGTATCCTTCCATGCTGGTAAGTCCCTAGGATCCATTTACCCACATGCAATTGTTGATTGTTGACTATAGATGAATCTAATACTGTTGTTGCTGGAGGAAACCTGCACATATATATATGTATATATAAACATATATATCATGGTTATGATTTGTCCAATCATCCCAGGTTCCCTAGGAAGGAAAGAGACCATAGTGAAGCGAAGGATAGGTCCAAGGACTGATTACACCTGCAACAATGGTCTTATCATTGTCCTCATTTAGGTGCGGAGATAGCCTCATAATCCTATCAATATCCATAGTATCCACGTTTGTGTGTGAGGTCATATCATGGCTCCTCATATTGAGAACCCCCAACTAGATCAGGTGAACAATAATAATGATCTCCCTGTCATGGTCACATCTTCGATATCTGAGCCCCCTCTCTGGAAGAAACACGGGTGCGAGTCTATAATAGATCATACTGTGGAGTGGATCCAGAAGCATCAAGAATTGATAATCTACAACTCGTTTAAGAGCAAGGAGACATGTATGGGGTTTTGATCTTTCTGAACTCAAGTACCATTTTTATTATTTGTTTCAAATTTCCTTCTCATTCATTTAGGTTAGGTTAAATAATCTCCAAGGAAGGATATATACCTTTTACAAATTGCTAGTCCAAGACCAACGCCAGCATAATTCATGGTCGTCATTGTGTCAGAGTGCAAAAATTTGGAAAACATCTTTGGAATATCTTGGGATTAATTCCAGCCCTTATGTCCTTTACCTGTAAATCCAAACAAATCATTGTTACTGTAAGAAAAATTATAAAAAAGGTTACACTTTGTTGGAGGATCCTAGTCGACTGGCCGACTAGGTCCTCCGGCCGACCATAGTCGGGCCAGTCCAATCGGTTGGTTAGCTGACTAAACTGTTAGTTATAACTGAATAACTACTTGTAAATCATATATATAGGCTTGTGATCCATGGATGTGTGACACATTGATTGTACATTATATTTTACCTTTGTTAATACAAAGACTTGTTATTTTTGTCCCACTCACTTTGTTATCTTGAATCTTGTATCTTGTATGCTTATGTGATATTTCATATATATATGATGTACTATTGGTAACTTGTACGATTCCTCGGACTACAAGATTGGTTCTGTTTCTGGTAGTACATAATCATGCTGAAATGACGAGCATTCTCAAATGTTAACTAAACGATAGATTCTAGAGTGGTGGGATAAGAAAATAGTGAACTACATCCATAATTATGTAGGGCAGAACAAGTTAACAATTGCACAGACAAGGGAGAAGTTATTCACTTAGTCCCATGAAATATTTATAGAATCTGTTCCCCATGAAATAAATAAATTTCTTGACATTGTTCATGAACAAATTGGCCCCCCAGAATGAAATATTTCTAATGCACAAGATCTATAACAAAGGGAGAACGAATATATACAAGTGGCTCAAAAATATATGCGAAGATTTTTGTGAAGAACAAGCTATAGAAGAAAGATCATCTGTCGACCAAGTATGACGTAAATTTTACCCCAACCTTCACAAAGGATTTCTTTGTTCTATACTGAGCCTACTATATAAATTCTTAATTGAAAATGGATCTGGTCACATACTTGATCCATTGTACTGATCCTTAACCCAGAAATTGAATCTCAACAAAGATATGAAACACTTAAAATTCAGAAATACCCAAAAGACATTCACCATAAGAATAACACCAAGATATAGAGAAACCACCAAGATATAGAGAAACCCTTAAGGTATGGTAATACCATCAAATACTCCTTAAGGAAGGAATCACTCCACAAGCCATGCTTGTACAATAATAATCCTCAACATGACTAAGACAATGATACTCATCTCTATTTATACTTTCTCATGAGTATATTTAGGGGTTTATTCCTTATTATTATATTATTTCTTCTAACTAACCCCCAACCATCAAGTGGACCATATTCCATTATTAATGTCCACATTTCATTAATTACTCCCATTAGGTACACATTACATAGTTTATTCCTTTTTGGGTACCCATTACATCATTTATTCCCCTTAGGAACCTCCCTAGGTACCCCATATTATTCCCCCTAGGTATATAACATTACACCCCCTTAAAAATGTTTCGTACTCGAAACATGAGAGGAAGACATATAATAAGATCGACTAAGAAAAATAGTCAACTGATATCAAGCACAAGCATCCATACATCCAAGTGGAATGTGAATATGTGATCTAACTGCTTCCTGGTTTCCTTGATCTTGGTTCGTGTTCCTATGGTTCCAAGATGTTGTTGCACTTGTTTGGTATCTCCTCATATTGCTCATAGTTCTCCATGAATATCCATATTACTTGCTTTGTTGGTTCCATCGTGTTCCATAGTTTGTTTGTTGGCGCTCCCAACTTGTCCTTGATGATTGTTGCTTCTCAAAGTGGCATGGGTGGCGATATGCAAGAACCTGAACAATGGGTACCTTTTTCTCTGACTTCATAACATGTGATTCCTCATAATCTTCTATCTCCTTAGATTCTTCTTCTTGTATATGCATTTCCTGTGAATTTTCTTCATGGCCTTCTATAGTATCTTCTTCTGATTCCACCATAGACTCTTCATCTGATGTTTCATTCACTACTGCAACTAGTTCCCTTGCAGAGACTTCATCATGTGCCTTCTGGGTCTCTTTTTGTTTTGTAAGAGACATATATTGCAATGTAATTTTATTTTTCTTGAACCAAAGCTTTGCAAACTTCTTTTATGCATTAATATTAATTGTACCCACTGATTGCATCCAAGGATATCCCAAAATAACATCCACGTCATCCATATCTAAAGCATAAAAATATGAATGTAGCACATATTTATCCATAGTAATCTTCAAATCTTTAAAATTTTGAAAAGTTTCACCATAAAATTGTGTGCTTTGAATATGTTGGGGAGGGAGTTGCAATTTTTTTACCAAATTAACATGGATGAAATTATGCTTGCAACTAGGGCTAATAGAAACAATAATATTCTCCTTTTGAATACATCCATGAACTTGCAATATAGAAAATAAACCCCTATGTCCCACTTGATATTTGTTCTTAGTGTGATACCACTTGTCTAAAAGGACTTGTTCAAGGTCTTCATTAGAAAGTGCTTTCCTCTTAGCATAGTTTAGTGAAAACCACCATTCCTTAGCATCAGCTTTGAAATAAGAGTTTATAGAAACGCTCCACAAGTTTCTCCATATTTTCTTGCAGTCTTTTAAGCATTCTTCAATACTAAAACCATCATATTTTCCTGTGAAATACCTCATGTTTTCCATATCCTCAAATGTAAAACTAGGGTTTGAAAAAATTCACTTACTTCTTGTTGTGATTCGGGCTTTGAGCCGAAAAATTTAAAATGGCCATAACTCGACCACTACTGCTCACAATTATAATTATAACCTGTTTCTGGAACTAGAAAAATCACTCTCCATCTAATAGCGCAAGCGAAATAGAAATATGGGCACCCTGTCGGAAGATATTGGCTCTGCAATCTTCGCGGTCGTCACTGAAATTCTGAAAAATAGTTGATTTTAAATCAACAATATCTCTACTTTCCGGACTCCAAATGAGATGAATGGTTTTTTTTTAAATTGGGCATTTTTGCAAGAGGAATTTAGATCTGCAATTTGTTTCTTCTAAATTTGCATAAAAAAGTTTCAGAAATTGATCTGAAAGTTTTTGCCCAATTTTACCCTAAAAAGTTTTCCAAAAAGAAGAAAGAAAGAAAAATTCTCCACTTGATGCCAAGGAAAGAGCTCTGATACCACTTGTAATGATCCTTAACCCATAAATTGAATCTCAACAAAGATATGAAACACTTAAAATTCATAAATACCCAAAAGACATCCACAATAAGAATAACACCAAGATATAGAGAAACCCTTAAGGTAGGGTAACACCATCAAATTAAGGAATGAATCACTCCACAAACCATGCTTGTACAATAATAATCCTCAACGTGACTAATACAATGATACTCATCTATATTTATACTTTCTCATGAGTATATTGAGGGGTTTATGCCTTATTATTATATTATTTCTTCTAACTAACCCCCAACCACCAAGTGGACCATATTCCATTATTAATGTCCACATTACATTAATTACCCCCATTAGGTACACATTACATAGTTTATTCCTTTTTGGGTACCCATTACATCATTTATTCCCCTTAGGAACCTCCCTAGGTACCCCATAGTATTCCCCCCCGGGTATATAACAACCATGACTTCCATTGGGTGTGCCTAGTTCATCAAATTGGGAGCAAAAGAAAAAAGAGTGGGAATGCTTTGTTAATGAGCGTGAGTGGGAATACTTTTTAAACAAATGAAGTCCATTTCTAAACCCACTTCCACGAAACAATAAGATTCGGTTCAGCAATGGGGAGGTCACCAACCATGTGTTTTGAATAAAAAATGATGCTCGTCGAAAAAATAAGAAAAGAATGAAGCCCTACAAGAAGTCAATTCCGCTCCAATGAAACAAGTGCCCAGCTGCTTGCAAACAAATAATAGATATACAGAAATTAGAAAGAGATAAGAGGTATAAGTAATGAGAGCAGTTGATGGATATTGCAAGTCCATTATGTGGAAAAAGAAGTATAAAGAAATCGGGTGAGATGGTCGAGAAACTGAAAGTCCTACATGAGTCGAGGGAAAGTCGACCATATGGGAGATAAGGTGAGGTGCTAACATCTGTAGATCGGTCACACGTTATGGTGATGACCCCACACACTTTGCACATTGCAATTCTAGATGCCTCGACTCGCATTGAGTATGTCCCAATGATAATGATGATTGGGCCAACCATTAGACAAATAGTCGAGCATGACATGGGACTAAGACTAGACGATAACAACATATGGAATCAACTAGATCAATGTAGACGAATTGCAGATAGGATGATTATTCAACAACTAGAACAAGGTAAATGGATTACCTTCACACCTAAATTCAAAAGACATTATTTTAATTTATTTTATTTATAACATATAGAGGTACCCTCCTTGCCAACAATATAACTAATTGAAGCAACCAATCCATCGGAAAACCGACCTAGTGACGAAGAGTCCTCAGAAGAAGTATGTTTGTCGTGGTACGAGTCGCAACCACAAGAAGTTAGCAGAAAACGTCAAGTAGTAAGTTAGTGAGTTAGTGAGTATGCTCTAGTAAGTATTCAAAACACTAAATATATCAACATAGTTTACCATATTCTAGTAAATACTCTTATTTTTTAATAGGATGGTGACCCCAATAAACATTGGTTTGTATGTGAAGCCCTCTAGAAAGCTAACCTCATTGATGATGAGAACCAATAGATTGAACAATTTGTAGGAGGTCTCAGAAACATATCACTCACAAGGTACATGAACTTTCTCAAAGAAGGTCCCAAGTCGAAACAACAAATAAAAGATAATTTCCTATAATTATTCAAATCCGACGATACCAAACATCTGGCCAGGCACAAATTGAAAGAAATCAAGCAAAGAATAGGAGAAATTGTACGAGAATATGACAAAAGATTTAAAGATATCCTCAGTTAGATGCCATCCAAGATGGACCAAGCGTTGGTGATCCAATTATTTGTTGCAGGGATTCAACTGAGAATCAAGACGCCATTGCTAATGCATGAATACACAACATATTACGTCCTCTTGAAGAAATCTCTAAGAGTCGAATCAAATACATACTATTTGACAACACCTGTCAAAAAACGACTAGAAGAAAATATTGAAACAATACAAAAATCACTACAACACCTTACAGTGGAGCACAATGACTTCTAGTGTACTACATGCTCGGGGGAAAGCCATACCATAGATACTTGCCCCCATGATGAACGAAGAAGGTATCATAACAACTGTAACGCATACCAGAGAGAAATGAAACAACTTGAAGAAAATATGAGAATATTTCCAGAAGAATGGAAGCCAGAAAATTTCAAGACAACACAAACAAGTTATTTTTGTGAAATATTTGAACCCCACTCGACTATAGACTGCCCCTATAATGCTGAAAACGTAAAACCAAAATGGTGCGGAATTTTCCATATGACACAACATTTGACTGTAGAATGTATAAAGAACTTAAAGACTAAAGTAAATTACCATGCAATGTACCAAATGCAGACGGTCGAGTAGAAAGGTTAGGACGGTTGTAATAACGACCAACACAACAACGCCAATAATTGGTGAGGAGGATACAATGGTCATGGAAGATACAAAAATTGGGGACACCGACCACCAGGTCAGGGAAAACCACACTGCTTCGTGTGCTACAGTGAAGAACATCTGATCCCTGACTATCCATGGAAGGATATGATAGATCTAAAATTTTGTACAAAATGTGGCATTGGGGAGCACAATTTAGAAGAGTGCCCCATCATGCTAGAATAACTTAATAATACAAATAATGTTAACCTCTTTTCTAGTGTTTCTAAAAATGCAACATTGAATACTAAGAACTTGCAAATAATTACCAGACAAGGCACAAGAATTGGTGGGGATAATCCCAGGGTCACAAGGATACAAAGAAAACAAGACAACTACCCTAATCCATGGAAGCAAAAAGAAATATTTAACAATGCTACATAAATACTTACACAAATTGCTTTTGAAGAAAATAATGGAGAAAACAAGAATAAAACACTTGATGAGTTACTACAAATCTTAACAAAAGAATAAGTTGTTGTATGATTAAT
This sequence comes from Larix kaempferi, assembly GCA_027924585.1. Classification (NCBI taxonomy): domain Eukaryota; kingdom Viridiplantae; phylum Streptophyta; class Pinopsida; order Pinales; family Pinaceae; genus Larix; species Larix kaempferi. Next base: position 17,863,520 of record BSBM01000445.1, on the reverse strand, counting down.
TGATCTAATGTATCTTATCATAAATAATCCATAGAATGAGTGACTTACCAAAAATATTTGTAGTATGAATAAAAAAGATAAAGTTTATATTGACCCTCTCATTGACCTCGAAGTCGAAGGATTCTGCATTGCACAAGTCATCCTTGATTTCGGGTCACAAGCAAACATAATGATAAGATTGACATGGGAAAGCGTGGGTTGGCCATGACTAGTAGATTCGAGCATCTATCTTAAAATTTTCGACCATGGACTAATTCAACCCATTGGTGTATGGAAAAATGTTAAAACTATAGTTATGGGAATTAGTACATATATTGATTTTTAAATTATCAACCCAAGAGAAGGATCTAAATCCTTCCCATCCTTGGTTAACCGTGGGGGCACAAAATGAAAGCTTCCAATTCCCTTGAAAATGATAGAATTAAGGTCAAAGGCAAAGGAAAGAAAGTAACTATGCCCATCCATACATCCCAAGGAAAACCTTGGGCCGAACTCGATGATAATGATGCTAACATCCAACAACTATATTAAATAGTCAAAAATAATGAATATTTCATCGATCCAAACAACCATGGAGAAATCCACTTGGGATGTCCTATGTCTATTGGATACAATTTTGATTCAGAAATTTACCATTGGAAAATGGAAAATTATGAAGCAAAAGCTCGCAAATGCTGGTTGGTCAATGTTATTCCTAGAAAAAGGGTTCAACAATGTTTTACTATATCCATCATTCCAAAAAAAAATGAGAAGAAATTAAGAGAATACTCGACACTCATCCCAACAAAGAAGGAACCAACAAGTATTCCACTGCTTCGATATAAAGAACGGGAATCCCTGACTATACACATTGACAAAGTCTCTAAAAATGTCGGTGAACAAGGTCATCTTCAAAGTCTAGTTGAAACCTTTACCGGCCAGGCAACACGATGTTGGGATACACATTAGTCCCACCTCCATACATGGACTATGTAATGTCCCCAATTAAATAATTTTCAGATAAACAATTAAGTTGGCCTATTAAATTCCTAATGGTTATGTGAGAAAATTAAAATATTGATATTTAACCCCAAGGCCTATAGTTTCTCATGGAAATTCAAAATTCAAAATTGATGGTGGAAAATAGGCCAATAAATTATGGAAAAATAATTAATTGCTCCAAAATGAAGTGGCACGGGGTCCTAGTTGGACTTGGGGGTGCATAAGTGGATATATGGGGTACACGTGAGGGAATATTCCTCCTTCACACATGGCGCCATCCTCAAATTCGAATTTGGAAGGATAAGTAACTCCCATGGGTAAGGTGAAGAGTCACAGGGCTATTTTTAGTCCACGACATATTCTATGACAACCTATGACATATATGACAACTTATGACAAGAATCAGGTCCTATGACAACTTATGACAACCTATGACATGTTGCGGGTCCTAAATTTAACCAAGGAGGGCACTAGAGGAGAAGGGTGGGCCCACATGCTAATGTAATTTTCCCAAAATCAAGCTAAGCCTCTCAAATTTGAATTTCCAAGGTATATGGAGTTATTGTTTGGCTAAATAACATTAGAGAGGAATTAAATGGGTCCCCATGTGTCATTATCTCATAAAATAACATTTATTAATATTTTATTAAATATTTGTGAGAGAATTCTAGAATGAGGGGGAAATGCTCCATGAAGCTTTATAAAAGGGATGAAGACACAAGTGAAAGGGATTTTGGATCATTGTTGTTTTTTCTCACTCTTGGAGAGATTAGATTGTCCATTTCATGGTGGGTGTTACCTTCCCTGCCATTGATCTAGTTTCGGTGGTGAAAGATTCCACCAAAGCTAGTAGAGAAGAGGAGATCAGCCAGATCTTTTCATTGTGCTTCATTGCAACTGATCATTGAGGGGAGAAATCACTTTCAGATTTATCTATAGATATTTATTTCAGGTTATATGTTCATATACATTATTGGGGTCGAATTACTATCATTTGGAATTTCTTTCTATTGATTTAGAGCTTGGACTGGTGTTGGTGGGACGAAATGGAGGTTTTGGTTTCGATACTTATGAGAATTTATGGGATATGATACCTATTCCATTGCATTCAAAGCATAATTTCCAGTGGGAAACACTTTTGTTTCACTCAAAAAGGTTTATGTATTCCTGCGATATCATCATTTTACTAAATCTACTCTATTCGGCAACTCTTCTGGTGGAGGGGTGCACCACTACTTTTTTATCTCTATATTTCTTTGATTTCGAGCTTCTGTAAGAGCCATATATTGTTGTAATCAATATATTTAATGTATCCATACATTCATAATAAATATTTATAGATCTTTTCATCATATGGTGTTCAATGTTCAAGCTTATGGTGATTTATGTGCAAATATACTAATATGGTTAAGTAATCTTAAGACAATGTGTATTAAATTTTCATATCAACTCCCTAAAGTATGTTGTTAAGTTATTTTTGTTGATTTGGGAGTTTCATGGTCTAATTGGATATATTTGGGAAGACTTGGTCTGATTGGGAAGTGTTTGGGTCAAGTTGAAACACTAGTATTCCAATGCGGGGGAAATCGAGCTAGTTTCTCACTAGTCTTGAGAGGGTGTCTTTCATACTTATTTGGAAGTTCTATGGAGCCTATAATTGGGTCAAATAGTTTCAGTTGATTCTATTTGATTCCATTAAATTTATATTGGGAGAATTCGAGTTGCTCTAGTAGTTTTTGGGAAGAGTTGGAAACCTCGTGTTCAGTGTGGCCAAAATTGAACCAGTGTTCCTAGTTTCTTTACCAGCTTCCAATTTTATATCAAATCTGATTTAGGACACATATAAGTGGAATCTAAACAATTTGATGAGATGCAAACCTTTAATGGACATCATAAATATACATACACTCCATTGTTGTTGAACAAGAGCATCTCATAAGTCTTCATAAGCCACTGTTTGGGAAAAAGTTGAAAATAAACGTAATTAAATTTGGAACCTTGGAGATAATATTCCTAATTCCTGACTGGGAACATTAAAGAATATGGAATTGACATACTTTTTTGAACAATTTAGAGTAAATAAACTCACAACACAAGTAGAAATACCAAAATTCATACAAGGACAAGACCCAATTAGGCACACTAATGCATGTGAAAAGTGATGGAAATGAATAGGACATAGGGACGAAAGAATATATCCTCATATATTACCAAGTACACTTGAAGACTTACTAGAAAAATGGTATAAGATGGAAGAGGCCAAAGGAGAAACCTTTAGTTGGAAAGAATTGAAAGAAAACTTTATATGAAACTTCTCTTTCACTCCAGAAAAAGAATCCATCAAAGAAGCAGTCGAAGAAATTAAAATTTTCATACAACCGATGAGCAATGTTACACTGAATACAATAGAATGACCGAAATCGACATGTAATAATATCATGACCAAACCGACCAACTAGTCGTCTCGACTAAAACTCAAAAATGATAAAAATGTCGGGAAAAGATTTAGGTGGAAAAGAGACCATCCTTGCATAGTAAAACCCATAAATTCTTTGATGAAAATTGCCACATAAGGGAAGACATAACAAGAAATACTTACTGAAAAAGAATTCCCTCTTGCTTTTACAAAGTTCAAAGAAGGAGATCAACCAATCAATGTAACAAGAGCACCAAAATGGATTGATACACAAATAAAAAAGAAAGAAGTCAACATTTCAAATGATGACAGTCCAAAGGTGGAAAAAATAGGAGACTACTAGTCTAATCAGCAAACAACAGAAATAACTAATTTGTTAAAAGAATATCGGGATTTCTTCCCAAGAGATTATAAAGATTTAAAGTATCTAGTACAAGAAGTGGGTGAAATGAAAATCGACATAAAACCAGATGCCAGGCCTGTTAAGAAACGGTCTTATAAGTTGGCACATAAGTATAAAGACATAGTAAAAAAATAAATAGAAAATATGCTAGCTACTGGAATCATATATCCAGTGGACCAGTTAGAATGGGAAAGTCCCATGGTCGTTCAACCGAAGAAACATGACCCAACAAAATTACATATTTGTGTTGAGTTTAGGGGATTAAACAAAGTGACATTAACCAACCATTTTCCTACACCCTTCACCGAAGAAATCATCAATGAAGTCACGAGTCACGAATGTTATTCCTTCACCGACGGATTTTCTGGATATAACCAAGTTCCTATTGCTAAAGAAGATCAACAAGAAACAACATGTGTTTGTGAATTTGGATTATTTTCTTATAAATTAGTTATGCCATTTGGTCTAAAGAATACACTTCAGGTATTCTCAAGAATAGTTGTAAAAGCATTTTAGGAATATTTATACAAAACTATGGCCATCTACTTCGATGATTGGACAATATACTCACTATTAAGAGACCATGTTCAATGGCTATGACTTATGCTAGAACGATGCAGACAAATACAACTATCCCTAAATATTAAAAAGTGCATATTTGCAACACCAATTGGAATCCTTTTAGGACATGTCGTTTGCAAGGAAGGAATTAAAGTCAACTTTGAAGCAAGGAAAACCCATTTCTTAAGGAAAAAACCAATGCAAATACCCAAGATAATCCATAAATGGAAGAATAACAGGTTATATAATTAATAATATGATGAATATACAAATGTTGGCTCGCCTTTTATAATAGCTTGGGAATTGCTTATTGAGGAGACGCATCCTCTCATTATATTTAATTATTAATCTTTTTAATTGTCATTAATATTTATGTGTTATTAATTATTCGTTACATTGCCTTCCCCTTAAGGGAAGCTTTGTCCTCAAAGCTTATTGAAGACAAGGATTACGTATGATTTCTTGCTTGTAATGTCATCTCTCAATATTTTGTGTTAGAGCTACGACACATGACAAAACAAGATGATATGAATTTTGAATTCCCAAGAAAAACTGTCGCATCGTTCGTGAAGTAGTCCATCCAAGATCTATCTTTATTGGAGTTGTTTGTTGATCGCTTATTTGTATGGAGCTTCTTGTTTGCTTAGTTTGTTGATTTTGTGTTCTTTCTTTCCTGAAATCAGTATTCCTCTGTTTATGTTCATTTTGACCCCATTGTTGGTCAAAATGATTTTTATAATTTGGGTGTCGATAAGGAGTTCTTGTTGTTTGTTTGTTTTACTAGATTGGCTTCTTTTTGAACTGTGATGATGACTAGATTTGTATTGGCTTCTTTTTCTTCAACTTGGATTTTTGAGTCCAAGGCTAGGTTTGGATGTCCTTTTCTGAAATTTTCCAACTTGTTTTCCAACGATTCTTTATCATTCTTAAGATTCACGATCATCCATTCTTGTGATTTGTCATTATCTTTAAGCTTTTGAATATGATCCATTAGATATTGTTTATGATTCTTAAGGTGATCATTCTCTTCAATATTTTCTACTAGTTTCTTCTAAAGATATCAATTCTCCTCTTCTAGCTTTTGATTGTCTTGTGATTTATCCTTTGCCTTCTTGATTTGAAGAAGCAATTTTTTATTATGATCTCTTAGATGAGAAATCTCTTCATCTCGTTCTTGTATGTCCTTGTCACATTTTTTTTTCACGGTTTCAAATTCTTTAATTTGTGTCGAGAAATCCTAAATGCTATCTTTCAATTTGGAATTTTTTGTCTTTATTAAACCATTAAAATACTTCTCTTTGACATTTTCAAATTGTAAAATTTTATTGCTTTCCTTGTAGTATCGAAGTTCACCTTCCAATTTCTCTACTTGTGATTGCAATTTACAATGTCCTTGTCATTCTTTCATAATAAAATATTTGCTACGTATCGAACAAGAATGATTGTGATTTTTAAAAACTGACACATACTGGAATTACATCTTGTAATATGAACACTTAGTCCAAAATTTGGACTTATATATGGAATCCATAATTCCTTCAATAAATACACAATTGGCCTCAATAACTTCTTCAATATCTTCTTTGACTTTGATTTTTTCTCTTCTTCAATATCTTCTTTGACTTTGATTTTTTCTCTTCTTCAATATCTTCTTTGACTTTGATTTTTTTGGGGGGTATTTTAAAAAATAAAAATTATAATAATAATATTGTTTAAAATAATAATATTATATTTTTTAGTTTTGGAATTGAATTAGGGTTTTGTCTTGGAATGATTGATGGATTTTGGAGATCCTAGCGAATCGTGGGGAGCTGGGCGAGTTGAACGGGTAGAAGTGGTGGGATGCCTAGATGGGGTGCTGTGAAGGGAAATCAGAGTGGAGAAAATGCGTGGGAGTGTAGTGCATTGGTGGAAGAGATGGAAGGATGAGAGGACGCATAAGAGTGGGGATAAGGATCCACGGGGAGTGGCCTAAATGTTGGCAGCGCAGGTGGAGTAAGTGGTCAAGGACCAGCTTCAAAATGGTGTGGATTGCGGTGTTTGAAAATGTGTTGACTATGAGGAGCAAGATGGGACAGAGTGTGGGATGCGTGAGAGTGAAGGGAGGCGATGTAGGGGAGGTAGTATGGCTTGTGGAGCAGAAGGAGCAGGAGTATGCAAGGGCGTGGGTGATGAGATTAATGCAGGTGGTTGGAGTAATGGAGTGCAAGAGATGGCATGCATGAGGGGGGTGTGGTATGGATAGAGCTTTTGGGTGAGATAAAGGCCCGTGGAATGGAAGGGACGCAATAGATTTGTGCATATGGTATGAAGGAGGACTCAAGAAGCAAGGAATGGATTCAATGTAGGATGGCAGGAGTATGGGGAAGGGTGAGGTTGGTGGAAGAAGGCGGGAGGTGCAGGAAAGGGGCGTGAGGGCATGCAGGGTGTGGGAGGAGCACGCAAAGGGAGAAACACAGGAGGGAGGCATGAGGTGTAGGAGGGGCATGGGAGGATGGATTGGGAGTGTAGGTGACGGAATGGTAGTGGAAACTTGGGAGATGGCCGACTGGAGTTAAGGTGCTAGGATCTTGCGAGCGGTAGATGGGTAGCAAGGGAGAGATGTGGAGCGAAGAGAGGGTTGATTGGAGTAGGAAAGGAATGCGTGTCGAGCAGGGAGGTGGAGTGAGTTGGAGCGCCGGAGGATGAGCTGAGGTGGAGCCTGGGTGATAGGCAGAATGAGAGCACTGAGTTCGGGAGGGATGAATGGGGTTTTTATTTCAAAATAAATTTGAATATGGATGGCTAAAAGCAGGTGTCAGATCAAAGATCCAGGTTCAAGGAAACCTTGATAGTTTGGCTATAAGCCAGAGATCAGTAGAATCCCAAGGAAGGGTTGGCTCTGGTACCATTGAAGCGAGCAAAAACCGTTTCTTAAGGGAAAACCCAGTGCAAATACCCAAGATAATACATAAATGGAAGAATAACAGATTATATAATTAATAATATGATGAATATACAAATGTTGGCCCACTTTTCATAATAGCTTGGACATTTCTTATTGAGGGGACGCATCCTCTCATTATATTTAATTATTATTTTTAATTGTCAATAATATTTATGTGTTATTAATTATTTGTTACACAATTACACCAAAATCAAAGTTATTTTCGACTTAAAGCCACGAATAAACCCAAAACAGGTTAGAATACTTCTTGTTCATATAGGCTACTATCGAAAATTTATTAGACATTATTCTTATATGATGTATCCCTTACAAAAATTACTTAAGGAAAATCAAGAATTTACATGGTCACAAGAATGTGCATCATCATTTGAATTACTCAAGAGAAAGTTAGTTGAAGCCCCAATACTACGATTCCCAAATTGGTTGATCAAATTTCAAGTTCATATCGACGCATATAGTATCACAGTCAATGCAATATTGAGTCAACCTACATATGTCGATGGAATGTACTATCCTAATGCATATGCTAGCATAAATATGAATAAGGCTTACAGGAATTACTCCACAACAAAACAAGAATCTCTAGGCATGATTTTCACATTACAGAAGTATCAACATTATTTGTTGGCTAACCCTTTTATATTTTACACTGATCATCAAGCACTAAAGTATTTAGTAAATAAACATCTCCACCATGGTCGGATATATAGATGACTACCTTTATTTCAAGAATTTGAATTTGAAATAGTCATCCAACCTGTAAAGACTAATGTCACACCTGACCATTTGTCAAGAGTAGAAATAGAAGAAGATCTTATTGGGATCGATGACGAACTTCCCAATGCACATTTATTCAGAGTCAAATTTGTACCAACGAAATTGGAAGATATATCACAATATCTTGAAGAAGTTCAATCTTCAGAAGGAATGTCGGAAAATAAAAAGAAAATACTTGCAATGAAGGTTGCACCGTATTGTTAATTTTTTACTTGTTTAGCATAATAACATTAAACAATATTATACTTACTGAAAAAAAGACAAGCACAACAAACACAAAGAACACAAAATTTATCTCAGGGAAACCATAAGGGAGAAAACCCCACCAAAACTTCCTTAATATAGAATTCACCAAGTACAAGATAAAAACCCAAGACAAAACAAATTCTCTCCTTCACTTGTGCGAACTTCTCTCTCTCTTATGCGAACTTCTCTCTCTCTTATGCAAACTTGAGTGGATGAGTGAGTGTGTCTAATGAGTAACACATCCCTCCTATTTATATTATTCAGTTGAGGTGACTTTTCCCCAACAGGGCCGACTTGTCAATTACATAATAAAATATTCTTTTATGGATTCTTCTAGTCCGACAAAAGTCCTAGGGTTTACATTGAATCTTTCAATGACTCTTACATGATCAATTACATCAATGGAATCTCCCAAAGGAGGAATACAATAATACAATAGACAAGTACATTTAGAATATCTTCCACAGTTACATTTCTTTAACACGTATACTTTAATAAATGGATTCCTATACAAATTAGGACATGATGAATTATTTCAATGATGTGTCATAGAACATGAACAACAAGCTATGTTAGACAAATCACATAGTGTACCTGTTGGTGGACACTTCCAAGATGACACAACTGCACTAAAAATATTACAATATGGACTATGGTGGCCGATGCTACATAAATATTGCACAATGTAGGTGAACAAATGTGACAGATGTCAAAGAATAGGTCGACCATTTCCAAGTAATGAAATGCCTTTAATATCCATTAATCCAAGCTTAAAATTTTAAATATGGGCTATCGACTTTGTTGGGCCCTTTCCAATTCCTAGTCATCGGACTTAAGCATGATATATTATTACAATAGTCGAATATGTTACCAAATGGGTAGAAGTCGAACCTGTCAAAGAATGTTCTAGCGAGGTAACCTCCAAATTTATATATGAAAATATATTTACAAATTTCATATGTCTTGACTTACCCTTATCAGTGATAGAGGAACATATTTTATTAATAAGACTATATCGACTGCCTACTGAACAAGTTTATGATTGACCATCAAAAGAGCTCAACATATCATCCACATTCAAATAGAGCCATTGAAGCATTCAATAAAAATCTAACCAAAGGATTAACAAAACTTTGTAATATTGATAAGGATGACTGAGACGACAAGATACATGTTATCTTATGGTCTTATCAAACATCTTATAAACGGTCGACAGGACAAATTCCCTTTAAACTCATCTATGGACAAGACTCAGTTGTCCCGATGCACTTCAAACAACAGGCACCAATTATTGCAGATGTAATCATTCAGATATTGTCAAAGCAAGAGATAATATAAATTTTGATCAAGCAAAATTAGAAGAGCAACGCCAAATAGAAATTCACCATCAAGAAGTACAAAAACAACAGCAGAAAGATTGGCATGACCGTAATATATAAATGAAAGATATATTAGTCGGTGACCTAGAATTATTATATGACAATCGAATAAAAGGGAAACTAAAAAAGAAGCATACATCCTGGATTGGTCCATACATAGTCAAAGAACTAAACAGTAATGGGCTAATCCGACTTAAAACATTACAAGGACGAGTTTTTATAAAATTCATTAATGGCACAAGGGTAAAAAGATATAAAACATAAAACCGACACGATGCTAACCAATGGTCGTATCTCCATTTGGTCGATCGTCATGCCCTAGGTTTTCACTTAATTTGTATAATAGTTATACTAACCACATTAAATGATTAATTATGGAAAAACAGTTACAAAAAACTAACTTACATCAAAACCCATATAAAAATGCTCTAAGACATGGATGTTGGAAGGAACAATTGCATTGCAATGACGGTATACTAGAGCAAGCAAGACTAGGCAAGACAAAGAATGTATAAGAACCAAAGAACCCAACCTAGAATCGATCGATGAGTCAAAGCTGATAGACTACCTGCGATGGAGAATTCAAAACAACATAGAACAAGCTGATCGACCAAACGAACACCGTATATGGCATACTCTACCATGATCAATCCTATCGAAGAAGCTATGATGACCATCAATTGAAACTTGGGCCAAAAGACTCCCTGCATGTGTGAAGTAGTTGTTACCCATCGTTACATGTAAATTTCATCATGAACCATGTACCTTGTACCTTTCCACATTCCCTAAAGTTCCTTTTGATCAAACTTGTCAAGAATATGAGAACCTTGAGAATTTTTCCTTCCAAACAACCTCTTTTGGTATTGGTGTCGCAGGTTGCTATAGGAAAACTTGCAACATTTCCTATTGTCGCAGGTTGCTATCCAACAACATGAGACATTTTCGCATCTTTCTAGTTATGCAAACTGCGACACTCCAATATGTCGCATTTTTCTATCAATAAGGGTGCGACACTTTTCATTGGAATGGAAAAAGAGAAGCTTCGAGGAGCTTATAGGGAGAAACGATTGTGGATGGATATCCCCTCTATTAAGGTGGATCTCAGCTGAACCCCTAACCTATTAGGATCTCACCCGATCCTTCTCCTCATATTTCTCATCTTCCCCTTATCCTTTGTTCCCTATAAAAGCAATATTATTCCCATTGGTGAGTGGGAAGAGTTTATGATAGCCAAATGTTGGAGTAATTGTGCTAGAGAGTTGAACCTTTGGTGTCCATCCTCTTGGAGCAAGGTGACGGATTTAAGGCAAAGGATCATTGAGTGGAATCTTGCAACGCTAGGGCGTTTGGTTGTAACGTTTCTCTCTCTTATTTAGTAATACAAAAATACATTTTCTTTCCCACAATTATTTGTTATTAATATTGTTGTTTTCCTCCTTGGTTGTTTACATAAGTTCTTATGGGTTGCAATTATCTTTTTCTCTCTTCTTGTCAATCCTTTTGTAGGTGTCCTACATGGATCTTGTGTGGAACAATGGAGTTGAGATTCAAAGCAAGTCCAATCTTCAAATTATACAGGTCATATTTCTCTTGTTTGCATCCTTCATTGTAAAGAACTTAGGGAAATTTGTGTGTTCTGTCCCTCTTTGTTCTAGATCCAAACTATTTGGGCTAGGGAATTCCATCTTTGTATGCATCGATAGAATAATACGCAAACAAAATTGGTGACCATACTGGGGACGAATTTTTCTCTAGAGTTTATTTGCCTTATCATAGGGTTTGTTTGGTTTTGAGAATTCAAATCCCCTTGATCTAGTCATTCTTTCTTTATTTTTTGCTTGAGTTTGGTCCTCTAATTTGCTGGGACATCTAGACCAACTCCTAACCCTTTGGTCCATTCAGATCCTTGAGGTTTTTGAAACTTTTTTTTTTAATTCCATCTTTCGCTCGTCGCACTCTGCCTTTAGGTACAGTGTGAAATAGTCGCACGTGGGATTTGCATGCCTATGACACTTTGACTTGTTGCAATGGTGCCTTCCTGTAAATTGCAACACTTTGAAGAATTTTTGGATTATGGCTAGGTTTCTTCATTGGGATTTGGACTGAGTTTCTTTTTAGGATTGTTCAATGTCTGTCACAATCTGGTATCCCATAAACAGGTCACGTTACGACATTTGGCATAACTCTCTCTCAGAGAGTCCAATTGAGGTCAGACCTATCAGGATGGAAAGATAACAGAGCGAGCTATCTCAGAAAAAGTTTTCAGAGGCCGAAGTTCAAACAGTGACACGTGGCACGCCGTACAAGTTTGCTCTCCTGTATTATCCCATAAACAGGTCACGTTGCGACACTTGGCATAACTCTCTCTCAGAAAATCCAATTGAGGTCAGACCTGTCAGGATGGAAAGATGACAGGTCAGGCTACTGCAGAAAAAGTTTTCAGACCCTGTGGAGTGAAAATTTCAAAGTTATAGCAGAAACAATCAGGTACATATTTCTGTCAAAACAGAATTATTTTCGAAGCACCTTTATTCATGGCTTCCGGAATTTAGGGTTTCGGAGAAAGTTAGAATTTTTGGAATCGGAGTCCACGGCTGAATGCTACTCAGGAAAATCAAAATTTAGAGACCAAGATCAAACTTTTGGTTGGGTAGAAGACCGGGCTTGATCAAACCCTAGTTCGGGATTGTGATCAGAAAAATGGAAAATTAGGACTTCAGCAAAAGTTGGAATTTTTTAAGTCTGCAACCTCGACTGGAAGCTCCTCAGAAAAATAAGAGTTTAGAGCCTTGGATCGAACCTTTTGATTGGATAGAAGGGTGGGCTTCATCAAACCCTAGTTCGGGTTCCTGTCTAGAAGATCCAGAAGTTTCGAAGGCAATTTTGAGGGGTCAAATTTTGGAAAGTGTGAAAGTCAAAGATTGAATTCTTCCATCCATTTAGGGATTGAATTGAGTTGGTTTGCATAGGGATTTTTGAAATTTGGTGTGCATAGTGAGATTTTTCATGTTGGGATTTATTTGTAGTTTTCTTAGATATCTTAGCCATTGAGCTTGTGAGAAGTTGATCAGTTTTCTTATTTCCATTGCAATTCAAAGAAAAGCTTTCTCTTTGTTTCTTTTATTAGGTTGAATACTTGCTAATCACAACAACAACAAAAAATTGTTTCGGTATTACTTTAATTTTGGTTTTTGAAGTCTTGAATGTATAAAAATAAAAGAAAAATATTCTTCAAGTTTCATATTTTAAAAAAAAATTGTGAATGTTTTTTCTTTGCTTTGCCATTGTAATTGGAAACATTATTGAGATTCTTTCTCTTCATAGTATAGAGATCTATTTTTCGGTAGCATTGAAAATATAGGAAACAATTAGGATTTTTTTGCATTTTGGCATGAGTTTGAAGGATTTTGGTTTGTTATTAAATTTGGGATACATGTTAGTTTGGCCTTGTATATGTCATTGAAAATTTGAAATTTAAAAACGCATGTGCATTGGAAATTTTTCGCATTTGGGAATTTCTCTCTCTCTCTCTCTCAAGCAGGACACTCTTTAAAAGAAAAAAAACTTTCTTCCCTCTCATAGTATAGATTTCATCGAAGTGAAGTATTGCATCTTCATTTCTTTTCATTATCTTTGAGTCAGTCGAAAATCCACATTGTCCACATAATTGATTCAAGATAATATAAATCGCACTTTAATTAAAATCTTTAGAAACTCTGTGTGTTAGGCTAGAGATGTGTTCCGACGTCATTAAGCGTAGGAGCTGCCGTTACTTTGTCAGCGCTACAATATCGGGACTATGTGGTTCTTCCATGTACGAAGAGTATATTGGAAGGCCCATTTTGAACGATTGCACATTAGATAGCACTACTACAGATTTGAGATCCCACGTACCTTGAGTATATCGAGAGACCCTCATAGAATCTTGAAATCAACTGAGTTAACCTTTTGGTCGTCCTATTGTTGCAATACACCGAGAACAACACTCATGGATATTACTATGCAAGTATTGTCAGGTAGTCGGGTAATACAGTCAAGGGTATGACCCTAATCCTCATTGGTTAGTGTTATGAAAGATTGGGTTGAGTATTACTATTGGACCCTGCAGTATATCACGAGTTGTGACACTTAACAAACCCATGAGGATTCGGCTTTTTATCCCACCTATTCACACATTTGCTTTTTGCCATTAGATTGAGTAGCATTTGCTTTGTGCATTTTATTTAGAAGACCTTAGAGAGAGACTTATCTTGTATCACCTATTCTTACACCCTGGCGGACCGAGGTCCAAGGAGATCACATAGGCAGCAAGGGATGGATATCGAGTAATACGCACCCAAAGATAACCGACCACCGCCACAAAGTACCCAAAACCCTTCTAACGAAGGACATATGGTTGAGGAGGTTGTCTCGGGTGAGGCTAGCTTAGCACTGCAAAATGATCAACCCAAGGGGTTCATCAAATTTATTGAGCAGTATGAGTCCTTTCCATCTACAACTATTCAATTAGTAGGAGGATTCGATTAACCACTTATTCAATTACCATCAACAAATTTTGTACCCACCACCCCCTCCTGTCAACTTGAATATTCTCATAGAATAAATCTAGGTATGGAAACCCCCAAACCCCGTACATACGAAGAGTTTATGGTATCCCTACAAGAAACAAACGCTTCCATACTTCATACAGATCAATAGCTTAGGGTGATGGTGAGGAACTTATGGAAATCACATGCTACACGATACCAAGGTAAAATTCCCCAAAATCCATAAATTTCATTACCTTCCACTTTTGAAGTGGGAGATCCTTCTGGTGCGATAACATCCCAACCTTCTTCGTATGATACTGTTGATGCCTTAAAATTCACAGCACCAGCAACAAGGGATTCTCGCCAGTAAGCAAGCCCAGTTAGATCGCTCACCGTTTGGTGTGGGGAATTCGTCCTGTTAACGACCCGGCTATCGTATGTGATTTAAAGTTTTGTTTTCACCAGTTGCGGCCCGATCCACTGTTTATGTATTTTATGTTTAAAGATGAGATGCAAGTGCTCTATCTAAATGCATGTAATCTAATCTAATCTGATCTAAACTATCTAATCTATCCCTGCAGGGAGCAAATATGAAATATGAGTAATAAACTGGAAATGTACCTAAGAATCTCACAGATAGCTATTTCAATAATATAAGCACATTTACAACAGAACATAAAAGATCGCAAAGATAACTATGATGTATTTAAAGCGTCCTATTACTCATTAAGCACATAAATGTTTACATAGGAAATAAGAGCATTCACAACCATGAATTAATTCAAGACGGTTAGGAACAATATCATAGTATGCATATGAATGGTGAAGAAATAATTCCACATAACATTCCACATATACCAAGCAAAATCGTTGTGTTAGACTTTCCCAAGAAAATAGATCCTTCTTTATTAATGCAGAAAAGTAGTTCTCATACAAAACAGTCCAGTCCTTTCACCTGCCAAAAGTCCTTTCATTATATTCTCTTCTCCTATTTATAACTTTACAAAATTGTCTCTAATGCCCCTACACATACCCTAACCCTAGGGAATCTCAAAATTTCATCTTCTAGTGCTCATATAATACAAAAACAGTTTCCAACTGTTTTTAATGCTTTACAAAAAATCAGCTTCCAGCTGTCTTTAATATTTATACAATGCAAAATCAGCCTCCAGCTGGATTTTCCACCTCAGCGATGTAACTAGTCCACATGTCAGTTTCTCTTACAATAATGTTGCTTCGTATAGGAATCATCATCTTTAGGGAGATCTCATGTTTAGACAACTCTGCTTCAATACCTTTTACTCCCGCTATTGTTGCCTGGGAGATGTCCTCTAAAAAGTAGGCATGAATGGAAGCTTTCCCAATGAAGCGATGGAGGTCTTATACTGTTAGGACGTCTATCTTCTTTATGCAGTCTATATCTGTGTTCATCTCGCTCTGTAGTTCTGACAAGCGCTGCTCTCGGACAGGGAAATATTCCATGGTCTGAGGTAAAACCATCTGTCACTTCTCGTGGGTTTCACAGATTTTCAAGTAGAATTCGGTACACTGCCCAATGGTTTTCTGGATTCCAGTGTTTATTTTTATACCACATCCTCTACAGAATTCAATGAGACCCGAATCCAACTGTAAATCTTCCATGGGATTAAGAGGCAGGTGCCCTGGGAATCCTGATTTCCCTTCTCTCCATTCAATTTGTTTCTTGATCTCCTCCATGGTGCGTACATCGATTTCCTTCATCCTTGAAATCATCGCCTTCATCTTGCATAATTCTTCTGTGATAAGTTCTTGTGACCGGTGAATTTTCTTCTGTATGTCACATGCCTACTCATGGAAAGGAGTTAAGTCTTGCTTCTTCTCGTTTGCAAATTTCAATTGCCCTATCATAAACTCCTTTTCCTCTATCAGCCTCTTGAACTCAAACTTATAGTTCCCAACCTGCTGCCTACTATCAGCCTCGTTCTCCTCCAACTCTTTCCTGCGAGTTTCTGAGTCTCTCTTCTCTCCTTCTGTAATGACTAACTGCACATTCAATGCATCCTTTTCAGCTTCAAACTTTTGGCTCTCTTCCGCTATCCTCTCCTTTTCAGACAGGAGGGCACTATGCTTCCTTTTCAATTCCAAACCTTGTTGTACCTCTTTCATGAAATTGTCTTTTACTTTGAAGAGATTTTCCTTCCCTTTTCTTACGTCTTCCATCAGCTTGTTGACATTGTCGGCACTTGCCTGTGCTGTAGCTATGTTGGCTACTTCCATGAACTGAGTGTCCTTATGAGTACCCTCGAAGATTGTGCTTTCCATTATTGTAACAACATCTTGGTAGGTTGAACATTTCATTCTCTTTTTCTGAATTCCTCAATATAGCCTTCCTTTTCGAGTCGAAAAAGATTGTATCCAACTTTGCCACTGTGTGCCACTTTGAAGGGGTAAACGGGGTGAAGGAAAGCTCTAGAAGTGGGGAGTATCCTCTGGTGGTTGTCTTTAGTATGTCTATGTTCATATCCTGCGTGCTCGGGCTTCCTTGTTCCACAGCTTCCTTGGACTTTTCTTCTTCTTCCTTTTTCCTTTGCTGCTCCACTGCTTCCTTCTCTGCTATTTCTTGTATCCTCGTGGCCTCTTCTCTTTGGATTCAATCAGCTTACTCCTTTTGGAGTCTCTCGACTTCTTCTTTTTGAAGCCTATCAGCTTCTTCTTTCTGAAGCCTATCAACTTCCTCCTTTTGGATTTTGTCAGTGTCTTCTTTAAGCTTCTTTTTAGCTTCTGCTAACTGTGCAGACACCGCATCCTGGTGTTTCTTTTCTGATTCTTCCTTTTAATTTGTCTCAGTTTCCATGGCAGTGTTAACCGTGGAATTGGAACTAGCTCCACTTTTGGGGCGATAGCGCTTGCCTAGTTAGGTCATGTTCTTTGTGTTCGAAAGAATTCTTCATCTTTGTCGAAAAGATTTGCGTAATCAAAAGTGATCTGGCAGGAAGAATAATGGAATCAACTTTACCTTCAGGATCATGCCTTCTGAAACTCTTTGTTTCAAAATAGAAGACCTCTAAATCTTGAGCAAATCCTACACCATCCTTGGCCTTGTAAAGCTTGTATGCACCAATAGTAAATGGCATCGGTGGATAGGCGGCCTTTTTCTTATCATGAAGAACCTTACTAACTCCATTGATGAAGAGTTGTCTTATAGCCTCTTTTTGTATGACGAAGTTAGTGGCATACCGAGGTAACAGAGACGGTGGTTGAGTTCCTCCACTCATTCTGATAAATGTGCCTTCGGAGGAGAAGTAATAATCTTCGAATTCCTCTATGATTGGCATGGCATTTTCTGATAAAAAATTTGGTTCCTCCTGAAAAATTAGCTGGTATAATGGCATAATGAACCTTTCACAAATCCTAGTGTAATGGCTTGCATACTTGTGGGCCCAGGTCATTTGGTAGGCCACATGGAGAGGAGACTCCTGATGGTTCCAGACGCATCGCAAATCAGGGAAAGGGTGCTTGATAAATAAGCAGTCGACCAGATAAGAGGCGATAAAGAACTCAGCTTTCTTTTGTGTTAACCCTCAGTGTGCTGCAACTATATGTGAGGACATACTATCAGAGATGATATTCGGCCAGTTGAACACTGTACCGTGTGTGGCAGTGTAGTACATCACTGGCACCCAACCGAGTTTATACATGCTTCCATTTACCATGCCAAAAATTTGGCTCAACATCAGGGCGATGATCCTGTATGGGGTCCTCAGGTGCTGACTTTCGTATTCTTCACTGGTCCTCGATCTCATTTGTCTTTCAGAGATAGTCTTCTCCTGGCAACAGAGCCTCCTCCTCCACAAGTGCGCTACTCTCCCAAGTGTGAGTGAGAGAATAGAATGTGTAAAATGAGAGAGACAAACTCTCTATTTATGCACTAACTTGATGTATATGTATATTGTATTCCTATGTATTCCTAATGTTGATGTATATGTAACTTCGGAATGTATTTCGCATATATGTATATTGTATTTCTATAGAGATGTTATTATTCCTCTATATGGAAGTGTCGTCATTTATATTGTAAGTGTCGTAACTTATACTTGATGGGTTATTAGACCACCTTGTTGGGGTCGGCCCTGTATAAGTCATGTGGGTCAAAGGGTTATTAGACCACCCTATTGGGGGTCGACCATGTGGGTCAAAGGGTTATTAGACCACCCTAGTGGGGGTCGGCCCAGTCAGCATTATGTTAAGTGGTTAAGTTGAGGCCGACCTAGTTGAGTAATGGTCAAGTCAAGTTAGTGTATAAATAGAGAGTGTGTCTCTCTCATTTTACACATTCTATTCTCTCACTCACACTTGGGAGAGTGGTGCACTTGTGGAGGAGGAGGCTCTGCTGCTAGGAGAAGACTATCTCTTGTATTCTGGTTGTATCATTGCTCTATCTATCTGTGAGGAAGTTATTGAGGTTTTTCACCTTTATGGTTTTCCCCAAGTAAACTCTGTGTCTCTTGTGTGCTTGCATTATTGTGTCCATGGTTGATATGCTGTAGATTTGCTATACATGTTGTTCTCTCAGTTAAGATCCTAGATCAGATTGAAGTAAATTCTGAAAATTTAACACGATGATCCTGTATGGGGTCTTCAGGTGCTGACTTTCATATTCTTCACTGGTCCTCGATCTCATTTGTCTTTCAGAGATCGTCATTGTTTTGGCGTGGTCTAAAGGATCCATTTTGAGCCCTGATACCCATTCATTATTCATTAGGACTTTAGAGGGGGGCAACTTGTATGCTGCAACAATATGGTTTGGTTGGAAAGATGCAAGCCCCGACCTGCTGATATTTGAGATGATTATGGTGTCCGTATTTACTTGGGGCATGATCCAACCAATAAATTTTGAGCATGGAAACAACTCTGGGCGAGTGGCTGCCTTATGAAGGCCAAACTTCTTGATATTCTGGTAAACCATTAGTTCTTCTATGGATGCTTCTGGTAAGTTTGTGTCTCTTATGGTCCTGTATAATTCTCCCCATTGAAACTCTGGGGCGGCTCCTTTCACAGCTTTGGTATCTCCGAACATCGTTTCGAGTGAGGTGTCCAACAGGATTTCTACGTTTGAGTCCGACTCGACCAGCTTGGATTTACTTCTGGCGGAACGCCTGTGCATATCAAGTCTATGACGACATCGAAAGAACAAATGAGGGATCACAATGTTTATGAACAATACAATACCCATAATGTAGTAAAAAAATGAACAAAAATTGAGCTGATATGAGTGCTAGTTTCTTCTTTCAAAAATTACTTATCAAGGTTGAAATCAAAGAGGAAAAAACATTTATATATAAATTATCAACCATGGTATGATTAATGAACACGACAAATATAGTATTTCAGTGTCATAAGTGCTTATTGGCCTTAATGAAATTTTCAGGATGCAAAACTATTCTTCACAAAATGAAATATTTTAGGGAGACGGATGAATTTAACCTCTTTGCTTTAATGAATAGACAGTTATAAGAACAACCATGCAAAACTGAAACTCTCATGTTTGACAAAGAGAGCTTATTCATAATCAATCGTGCGTATGTGTGTGAAAGTGGGAGACAGAAAGAAAAAGCACAACAAAAGGTGACTTATGTCGTTTAAAACTTTGCCGGAAAAGATAAACCCCAAATACAAGGACAAAACGGGAGGCTACATGGTCGTCGGAGGCTGCAGAAATTTTTTAAAGGCGAACCCTAGACAAACAAGCTAAGACTAGTACGGTTTCCCACGTGAGTGTTGGGTTCCTAAAAACTCGGCGGAGCTTGAGGATCGTCGAGGCTTATGGTGGGCATGCGAAAAGTGAAAAGGGTCCTCCAAAATTGTTTTGAAACGGTAGGGGTGTGTGAGTCCTGTTGGCGGAATTGTGGCAGCACAGTTGTTTTGGGAAACCTGCTACCGGCGCATGAGTCATAAGCCATGCCTGGTATGGTCACCAGTATGCTCACTGGGCATTTAAAACCTGGTAGGGAAAGTTGAAACTAAAACCAACGATGGCCGGCGAGAGAAAAACAGGCTATGGGTGGTTGGACTGAAAATATAGCGTGGGTGGTGCTGAGTGGGAAGTTGGCTTGCTTTTGGTGGTGACAGACAAAACCAAGGTGCTAAGCTAACTGAGAAATTTCTCCCACAAACTCTCAAAACCAACCAAAATGCGCTCAAAATGATACTTTAAGCAACCCCCCCAAAAAACAAAACAAAATAAATGGATGGTGTTGAGAAACCCCTACCTGTAAACGACAGAAAGGTTCGTTGGGGAAACGACCTAGCGGTTGGTGTCTACTTGGTGCTTTCTGACTGGTAGCAGACCCAAATGTGCTCTCGAACGACATTTCAAGCTTTGCGAATAAAGGAAAAAACAACAAGAACATCCTCACTATATAAAGTCCTTAGTAATTAATGTGAAACGGGGTTGGGTAGGTGAGCACTAAATGCAGATGCGTCTTTTTCGGTCTGTTGGCCGAAAACTGCTTGACTATTTCAGTCACTTTATCACAGCTCCTGCAAAATGGTTGGTGGATATTGCTCAAAGCGTTGCGACCTTTTCGGCGTGAAATCAACCAAAATGCTACGACGAGGGTGATAAAACTTGCCCCAAATGATAGCGAAAACGACGAACTTCTAATCAGGACACTGTGACATAGAGAGCGACGGTTGGTGAAAGTTTGGCCCGGCCACAGCGAAACCGTCGGTAGGTTTGTTCAGAATGATGTGACCGATCGACGATAATAGTTGTGACTGACCGGCGCCGATAGTCAAAGATTTGCGAAACGATTGACGGAAAAGTTAATAATCGAAAAGCCAAACACTGCAAAAAGGGGTCGCGATAAAATAAACAAAGTCTTGCGAAACGGGCGGCTCGAAATTATCAAAAACTGTGAAACTCGTCGGCAGCGGAAGAAAAAAGGCTGCGACCGGTTGGCAAAAATAAACACAAGCGATGCGACTAGTTGACGCCAATGGCTGAAAAGCTGCGAAACGGTCGGTAAAAAATAAGCAAAAAAATGCGACCGCTTCGAGTTTTCCTTTTCCAAAAAACATAATTTTCTTCAAAATTTCTAAGAAGAAGAAAAAACGCAAACCAAGGGTCAAAGATGAACTTCAGACGAGTAACAAACTCTAAAAATAAAAGGAGGGGCCCTATAATTTTGTAAATTATGGGAATCAGGTTGCAACAACAATAATTGGCGATTCGCTGGTGAACACAGATCTCTGAAAAAATCTTTTTTCCAAAGTCAGAAAACTTTCATGTTATTGGCCTCATATGTAACAATTTGCTTACACAGTCCAAATTCTGCAAAGAGAGTGATCACTTTTATCATATTGGTCATTGGGGAAAAGGAAACTTTGAATCAGACTTCTCCACAACTCTCCCAAGGCCAAAATGTGGAGTTTATTTTAAAATCCATCTTTCGGGTGCCAACTAAATAGGACTCCACAGGATCATTACAAAACCCCACAGACATATTTGTTTGTTCCTCATTCCCATGCTGTTAGCATTTCTTTTAGATGCTTTCTTTATTGACGAATTTTGTTGTCTGAGTCTTCCATGATAACTTTCTTCAATCTTCAACATTTGACTTAGGTTCTTCAATCCATGATGTCCTTTTGTGTGAGCAAGAGATTTATTTGATTTTCATGCTTATGGAAGGAGAAGAACCTTGTTGGGCTGACCATTAGAACAACTTTCTTGATTGGATCTCTTTGCTTTCTCAACCATGCTTTAATAGAGGCAAGAAATTATGGAAAATAGACTCTTTGATACAAGCTCTTTTGGATTTTGATTTGCAGCATGGGATCATTTTAAATACCATACATTTGTGAGACATGTTTCCTCTCCATGGGTCCATCATAGTGAACTTCCTGAGACGGTCATTAATGTGAGAGTGAATGGAGCCCCAAGATAGTAATACATAAATCAAGATGTAGTGTTGTGCATTTTCTAATCAATTAGTCCTTTCAAAAATAATAGGTTGTATCACCCAATTTTAATGTCATTTAGTTCTTGAAAGGCATCCCTTTAAAGTGCATGAACGATTTGCATTTTACACAAAGACAACAGGAGTGCAATTTCGTAGTGTTTCCAAATTTTATAAATTGATAATCTTTATTCCTTTAGGATTTGATATTTTTTTTGGAACACATGTTCATTATTGCATGAACATATCCCTGGATTGCCATTTTTTTTTCCATCAATTCTATGAGGGATCGTAACATATAGATACTCATATTGATAGATATGCACTGAATCTTGTAACTAATTAACACACCCATGCAAAATGAAACAAATGAAACTAGTGAGGATCATATTTATTTAGGCGCGAGAACATCAAATTATTATAGACCCCTTGACGCGTCTTAAATATAACTATGCATTGAATCCTACATAATGCAATGTATGCATTAAGGATCCATACCGAAATTCCCAACCAAAGGTTTCATATTGTAATTATTTTTAAGATTACGGTTTTTTATTATTATTATTTTTAAGATGGGTTGTGTGTTGTTTCTTTTAAAATTCATTGCTTTACATTTAATTGGAGATATGCAGGAGAAGTAGTTTAAGTAAAATTATTTTGATAGAGTAAGTTTGCAAAATTATTGTTGGAATTTGCATTTTTTTTCTATAAAGTTGATTTTTTGAATACTACGCTTTGTGAATTATTATTATTATGTACTCTGGTAGAAATTCTTAGATGGATTTTGGGGATTATGTAGAAAACATAGCAGAGTTAAGACCACAAGGGATGCACTCGATGAACCTATGGCATAGCACATGCATTCATGTTATATTAAAGAATACCCTTAAATTCACTATATATTGAGAATACCTTCCGATATCTTTTTGTTGAACATCCCTTTGAATACACCGTTCCAATTAAAACATTCTTATTTTTCCTAAATATCCTAAGAATCCATTGCTTTTAAAAATATATATATTTATTTTTTCTCTTAGTATGTTGATATGACACAAGACGTGTAAGCCTTGGACGAGGAATATATATGCTTTTAAAAATATATATATTTATTTTTTCTCTTAGTATGTTGATATGACACAAGACGTGTAAGCCTTGGACGAGGAATATATATGCACACTAATGGAGTACCTTTTTTCCCTTCCTTATTTTATTTTGAACCAATAAACTAATTGGATATTAATGGAGATTCTAACAACTCTAATTTTTTTTCATGATCAAATAGGGTCAAATGGGTTTTTGTTACCCAAATAATCCCTCGTATTCTCTTTCCCAAAGGAGCAACCGAGTAAAGAGACTAGTATACAAGAGGTTGGCATTTAAGTAATCAATATATCATAGTCTACATCACCTTCCTTAGTTGGAGAGGGGAAATCACTTATAGAAGCTACATACACATATTCTTATGACGCTTTATTTGTTTTTACCCAATGTGATTCATTAAAAATTCCTTCCACCAAGTAATGTTTTCATGTCTTAGTCAAATCCATGATTTCTACTTAAAATTTCAATAAAATCCTCAATTTCATTAGGTCCCAGATTTAAGGGAGAATACATGCAACAAGTCGAAATGGGAGAGTTGGGGAATATTATGAACCTTATAATGCCCATAATCATGTAAGTGTTTATTTAGTTTTTATTTAGTTGTGTAAATTATAAGGAATTATAAGTGTGTATTTAGTTGTGTAAATTATAAGGTTCATTAGATGATTAAAATTAAGATTTTGATTTTTTTATTTAAAAGTTAAACTTTCTTTCAATGGATTTGGTCTAAGTTTTTTTTGGGTAGTCATTAATTCCCTTCTTCTTACCACTTGGGAGGCCATTTGGATATAGGGCTCTCTTACTATGTTGAAGCCTGGCCATCTTGCTAAAAATTCCAACCAACACATTTAAAATCAAACTAACAACATTTATATTTAAAATTTAAGTACAAAGTATGCACTTTACAATTCTAAGCCATATTTAGAAGTTAGTTCCTATCATTACATTGATATTTTGAGTTTACAAGACATAGTTAGACGTGAGGAGCAGAGGAGCAGTAGACGTGAGGAGAAGAGGAGTAGTAGACGCGAGGAGTAGAGTGGCTGGCGGTAGACAGTAGACGCGAGGAGTATCTATAATCCCCAATAATTCTATTTGAAGTTGTGGGTTGGTATGGCTCTTGTTGGAGTCGTCTATTAGGGAAAGGTCTCTACTGCTCGACCTGTTTATTTGAATTGAAAGGACCCTGGAGTAATCGAGGAGAGGGAGAGCACTGAAACCGGATGAGCGACTAGTTGGTTCACCAAACCCCAACCCAACGTCACACAATATCCCTCATGGTCAGACGAAGGGATATCCTATCTATTTATAACTTTATAATTGCGCTTTCGTCCCTTTTAGTGTTTTTCAGGTTTGAAAGATGAAATTCATCTTTTTAAATCAAAATTCTAAATTATACACATTCACTTTTGCAGGATACTTTCGCAGACTAGAGAGCTCACAGTGCCGTAAGGAGTAGAGTGGACGTGGATAACACAGAGAGAGGAGCAAAGACCCTGGAGTAGACGCACGGTGCCGCGAGGAAAAAATGAGACTGACAGAGACAAAAAAGGGCCAAAATGTCTTCGATAAGTCTCAATGGTAACATTTTTTCCCCAAAACCCCATTTTTTTCATTTAGGATTGTAGCTGAAGAAGCACACAATAATCCTATACCCTAAACCCTAAACCAACTCAAATTAGTAGCAACACCAAATCCAAATACATCTTTAATGACATGAGCATGTTTACCTTGTTTCAAATCCACTATGCTATTACATTCCTTGAGAGCACTCGAAAAACCAACTTGGTCAGTGACCATGATTGCTTGCAACATTTGGCGAAAGAATGGGCTTCCTGTTGGTTGTGGATCCTAATATTCCAATCTCATAGATGATGATTCAGCCGTGTTTGTACCCCAGCTTTATATGATATGTAAAAGGACTATACACTCACCCCATGGTATTCCCATTTATAAGAAAGACATTGTAATACAGCTAGGGTTGATGTATTAGGTATTATGCATTGTAAATATCTCTGAGATCGTGAAAGAGTGAGTGTGAAGAGGAAGTTGCAGCGGTTGTGCTGTGGTTTGTATCCCTTCACTTTGTTGGATGGTATAATAATAAGGACTGGAAAATTTCAGTGTGGACGTAGGCCATCTTGGGTGAACCACGATATATTGGTGTCTTTCTTGTAATGTGTCTGTGTAATTTATATTTGCATCTTGTTTATTGTTATTGCTCTACGGTCCTGTTTTTCTAACAATTGGTATCAGAGCCAAAGGTCTATTTGGCAGATAAACCCGCAAGAAACTAGGGTTTCTGGTTCGAGTGGGAGAAATGGCGGAAGAAGGAAAGTTTAAGGTCGAGAAGTTTAATGGCCAAAACTACCAGTTATGGAAGATGCAAATGGAGGACTATCTATACCAGAAGGATATATTCCTACCGTTGGGAGGAAGAGCAAAGCAGCCGACGACTATGAAGGACGAAGGATGGGAGGTTCTTGACATAAAGGCACTGGGAACAATACGGTTGTCCTTGGCTTCGTCGGTGGCTTTCAATATCTCAAAAGAAAATACAACGTAGGGTTTGATGAGCGCATTGGGTAAGCTGTATGAAAAACCCTCGGCCTCCAACAAGGTATTTCTAATGAAGCGTTTATTTAATATGAAGATGTCTGAAGGTGGATCTATTGCTGATCATTTAAATGAATTTAATACGGTTACAAATCAACTAAGTTTTGTAAGTGTGAACTTTGATGATGAGGTTAGGGATCTTCTAATCTTGTGTTCATTGCTAGAAAGCTGGAATGGCTTGGTCATGGCTGTAAGTAACTCTGTCTCTGGTTCAAACACCTTGATATTTGATGATGTTGTTAGTGTTATTCTTAGCAAGGAAATGCGAAGAAAAAGTACAGGTGAGACATCAGGTAATGCATCGACCATGGAGAGCATGGGAAGACAAAAGGAGAGAGGGAAGAGCCAAGGTAATCACAACAAGTCTAAAATGGGCAGATCCAAGTCCAGTCTGGGAAAGATAGAGTGCTGAAACTGTGGAAAGAAAGGACATCTGAAGAAAGACTGCAGATCTCTAAATAAGAAAGGAGATGGACAGCAGGAGACTACTCAGGAAGCAAATGTAGAAGGTGATGTGTTACAAGATGCTTTGATTCTTGCATTAGATAATACTAGTGATTACCGGGTAGTAGATTCAGGGGCTTCATGTCATGCTACACCCCATAGGAAATATTTTCATGATTATGTTCCAGGCGATTTTGGACATGTCTTATTGGGTGATGATGAGCCATGTAAAATTGTTGGAATGGGTAAGGTATGGATAAAATTTAAGAATAGAACTGATTGAATGTTGAAAGATGTAAGGCATATTCGTGCTATGAAAATAAATATGATCTCAACAGGGCAGTTGGGAGATGGCGGCTGTCTATCTATGTTTGGAGAAATGTGGTGGAAGATCACTAAAGGATCAATGGTGATAGCAAAATGAGATAGGGTAGGTACGTTGTATTTATGTCCTCATAATATTGACCATTCTATCTCTTTAACTTCCACAGGAACAGATACAACATTATGACATCATAGGCTTGGCCACATGAGTGAGAAGGGGATGCAGATTTTCCACTCAAGGGAGTTGTTACTAGATTTGAAGTAGGTAAGTTTGGAATTCTGTGAGAACTGTCTTTATGGAAAATAGAAGAGAGTCATATTTCTCAGGGTTGGGAAACAGAAGAAAAATGAAAAGTTAGAGCTTGTGCATACAGATGTATGGGGACCGGCTCAAGTACAATCTCTTGGTGGCTCTCATTATTATGTTACATTTATTGATGATGCAACTAGGAAAACTTGGGTTTATTGCATTAGATAGAAATCTGATGTGTTTGCTACTTTTAAGAAGTGGAAAGCTTTGGTTGAGAATGAGACAAAAAAAATGTTGAAGTGTCTCAGATATGATAATGGAGGTGAGTATTGTGCCAAGAAGTTTGATAGTTATTATTCATACCATGGGATTCGTAGAGAGAAGACAGTCCTAGGAACACCACAAGAAAATGGTGTGTTAGAAAGAATGAATAGAACGATCATGGAGCGTGCAAGGTGTATGAGATTGCATGTAGGATTGCCCTTACAGTTTTGGGCAGATGTTGTAAATACTGTTGTTTACTTAATAAATAGAGGGCTTTCAAGTGCTTTGGATGGTGGTATTCCAGAGGAGGCATGGACAGATAAAAAGGTAAATTACTCATTTATGAGAACTTTTGGTTGTGAAGCATTTGTCCATATTGATAAAGATAATAGAACAAAGCTTGAAGCTAAATCCAAGAAATGTACCTTTATTGGATATGGGGTTGATGATTTTGGTTATCGCTTATGGGATTATGAAAATAACAAAATCATTAGGAGTAGAGATGTGATATTCAATAAAAAGGTCATGTATAAAGATCAATTGCAGGAAAAGAAACAGGAAAAGGAAAACACAGAGTACACAGTGCTTGACGAAATTAAAGAAAATGAAGTTCCAAAGGTGCCAGAAAATCAAGAACAATAATAAGTACCTGAAACTCCTGCAACTGCAAGAAGATCTACCAGGCTAAGTAGACTCCCTAAACGATACTCTCCTTCAATGTATTATTTATTGATGATTGATGCTAGTGAACTAGAATGTTATGAAGAAGCAATGCAGGTGGAAACTAGAAAGAAGTGGGAGCAAGGCATGAATGAGGAGATGGACTCATTGGTAGGAAACCAGACTTGGGATCTTGTTCATTTTCCTGCTGGTAAAAGAGCATTGTAGAACAAATGGATTTACATGTTGAAGGAAGAAGAAGGAGGTAAGAAGCGGTACAAGGCCATACTTGTTGTAAGGGGGTTTGCACAGAAGAAAGGTATAGATTTTGATGAAATATTTTCTCCTATTGTTAAGATGACTTCAATCAGGACTATTTTAAGTCTAGTGGCGGTAGAAGATTTGCATCTTGAACAGTTAGATGTAAAAACAACCTTTCTCCATGGGGATTTGGAGGAAGAGATATATATGCAGCAACCACAAGGGTATGAGGTCAAAGGGAAGGAGAATTTGGTATGCAGGTTGAAAAAGAGCTTGTATGGTTTGAAACAAGCTCCAAGGTAGTGGTATTTAAAATTTGACAGGTTTATGACAGAATGAGGTTATAGTAGATGTCATTCTGACCACTGTGTTTATTTCAAGAGGCTAGATAATGGAAGTTATGTTATCTTGTTATTGTATGTGGATGACATGCTTGTTGTAGGGTCTAACATGCAGGATATAAATGTGCTCAAAAGGAAGTTAGCTAATTCATTTGCGATGAAGGATTTGGGTGCTGCAAAGCAAATCCTTGGCATGAGAAGAACAAGATATGGGAAAAATCGCAAATTGACATTGTCTCAGGGTGAGTACATACAAAAGGTGTTGGAGAGGTTCAGAATGCAGAATGCAAAACCAGCTAGTACACCTTTGGCCATATATTTCAATCTAAGTAAGGAAATGTGTTCGAAGACACAGGAAGAGACAGATTACATGTCCAAGATTCCCTATTCATCAACAGTTGGCAGCTTGATGTATGCTATGGTATGCACAAGACCAGATATTGCACATGCAGTGGAAGTTGTGAGCAGATATATGAACAATCCAGGTAAAGAACATTGGAAGGCAGTACATTGGATTCTCAGGTATTTGAGAGGTACTATCACTCAGGCATTATGTTTTGGAGGTTTAGACATTGTTCTATAGGGATATGTTGATGCAGATATGGCAAGTGATAATGATAGCAAGAGGAGCACCAGAGGGTATGTTTTTACTGTAGGTGGAACAATAGTAAGCTGGATTTCAAAACTACAAAAGGTTGTTGCACTTTCAACAATGGAAGCAAAGTATGTTGTTGTTATAGAGGCTAATAAAGAGATGATTTGGTTGCAGAGGTTTATGGAGGAATTGGGTAAGGAGTAGAAGGATAGCAGGTTGTATAGTGAAAGCCAGAGTGCCATTCATCTTGAAAAGAACTCAACCTTCCATTCTAGAACTAAACATATACAACTCAAGTACCATTTCATATGCTCTGTTATGGAAGATGAACTATTGAAGCTGGAGAAGATACATACTAGTCAGAATCCTGCAGACATGTTTACAAAGGTAGTAACCAAAGAGAAACTGAGTTCCTGCTCGGTTTTAGTTGGCCTTTTAGCGTGAAGTTGAAGATGAGAAATTTTCCAAGTCCAAGGTCTAGCAAGTACAACAGTGGTGGAGTTGCTGTGATCAGTCTCCAAGTGGGAGATTGTTTGTTGTGGATCCTGATCTTCCAGTCTCATAGATGATGATTCAGTCGTGTTTGTACTCCAGCTTTATATGATATGTAAAAGGACTGTACACTCACCCAAGAGGGGGGGGTGTGGTGGGGGAGAAGCCTCCCCCCTCTGGGGTCTTGGGGTATGGGACCATGGTTTTGGGTAACCCGTGGTATTTTCCCATGGTATTCCCCTTTATAAGAAATACATTGTAATACGGCTAGGGTTGATGTATTAGGTATTATGCATTGTAAATATCTCTAAGATCGTGAAAGAGAGAGTGTGAAGAGGAAGTTGCAGCGGTTGTGCAGCGGGTTGTATCCCTTCACTTTGTTGGATGGTATAATAATAAGGACTGGAAAATTTCAGTGTGGACATAGCCCATCTTGGGTGAACCACGATATATTGGTGTCTCTCTTGTAATGTGTCTATGTAATTTATATTTGCATCTTGTTTATTGTTATTGCTCTGCGATCTTGTTTTTCTAACACTTCCTGACCATGGCCACGATAGACCTATCCTCCAATAATCGAATTCCATTTGACGATTTTTCTATGAGGAATTTTGTTAAATGCTTGGCATGCATCAACCAAACTCCCAGATTTCATATACAAGCTAAGTAAGTTATTTCCTTAGAAATTGTCAAGTGGATGCACGCCCAGTTAGGGTTATAAAGGAATGAATCCATCTACCTTATACCAAGTCGTTGAGTTGGGCACGCTCCTACAAAAGAACCTCATGCATTTTGGAGTCACCATTGTTACATGTTTTCTGCAAAATGTTGTATCTCACTGCTCCAAATTTGAATTGCTTCCCAACCTGAGGTTCGAATATCTCAAATTTACTAATAAATTCCCGTGATAGGGATTATTCCCTAATTATTGCTTGAATAATCTTGTTACAGAGGCTTTAGTATTCATTTCAACAAAGGAAATATGTTGAGAGGCTCTGTCAAACACCTTCTGGGAATTCTCTAGGATCCCACATTTGGCATACATAGTATCTATTTCCTGCAATATGCAAGTTGGTTTTTAAGTAATCATAAAAAATAATATAGGAAAAACTATCAACCAAAACATGCACTAGTGGATTTGGACCCAAAATACGACGACAAAATCCAATGACCTCCGACGAAGAAGGACTATGTCGTCGGATTTCACCTTAAAAAACTCAAAATTTGATGATCTTTTTAAAATTGATAGAAGGAGTCGTCGGATCTCCGACGGATATGCTCATATCTGACGGGCATGCGGATATGCGACATCATATTATGCATTGGGATGTCGGATATCCGACATCAATTCTCCAACGGTAACTAGGTTCAAGCCATTGGATATCCGACGAACGTTTGACTTTTAAAACTTATAAATACTGAAACATTCCGACATGTTTGCTATACAAGCGACGGTTTGCAGAAGTTTTTTTATTCGGTGGACTGTTTTTCATCATTTCCATTGTTTTTGAGATTCAAGCGAGCAAAGTGTGGAGCTTCATTTTATAAGATCGATAATCTTCATTCAAGATCTTTACGAGAAAATGTCAACTAACAATATTCCTGATCTAGACGAACAAAATCGACAATTGCTTGCTAGATTGTGGGAAGGAGTTGAAAAAATGTGTGATAGGAAATGCTATTGTCCATGTACTCAATGCAGGGGCTTTAAGAGGAGAAGAATTTTGATCACAACAACCACAAAACATTGTAGGGAGCATGGGAACACTGAGGGGGGACATGAATACCATCCATTTGTAAGTTTTGCATTATATATGTTTTTATTTTGATTGCTTTTGTAAATTTATGTATTGATCGTGGTTTCAATAGATGGGGACTAACATGGACAATAAATATTATTTTAATATTAAATATTTATTATACTATTTCTTTTTCTTTTGTGCATGTTGAATCTAGGGTATAGTAGAATAACTCATTTATTTGTTCGTTAGTGAGACTAACCCACTCACCGAGGAAAGCACTTAACTCTCTATATTTGTGACACTTTCCATCATGATAATAGAAATAACGACTATATTGGCATGTTGTAATTTCTCTTATATTTTCTCTATAGAAATTACCATAGCATCATTTATCTCACCTTAGTGGAGTATAGTATGAGAAATTTTGTGTTATATTTGAGAATCTTTGCTCAGTAATTGGGTCAATTATTATGTGTCTTGGATAGTTTGGATGCACCTATTTGACCAACAGTTCAATAGGCTGTTGCGCTTTTCATCCCAACGGTACAAAATTTGTTACATTTTAAATGCATCACATAAATGTTTACATTTTGCATTTGAAATTTTTACATTTTGCGGTTGAATTTCTTATATTAACTTTTATCTATTGATGGTTTCATGTAATTATAAAGGAAAGACATCCTAGGGCACTTCGTTCGGAGGAAGTGCTTCCACAACAAGTACCGGAAGCTATGAATATTAATGGAGAACAAGTTAATGATCACATTAATGAAGAACAAGTTAATGATCACATTAATGAAGAAGATGATCATTTTGAAAACATAGTTGAAGATGATGTTACAAATAATTTGATCCATGATTCATTTAATGTTGGAATGGTCGATGTTGATCATGATGATGATGATCATGAAAATGATGAACATTTTGATGATATTCATGATATACCTCTTCTTGATAAGGCATATGAACCCCTTTATGAGGGCTCCAAGACAAATCTTCTCTCTGCTATATTATTGATAATGAACTTGAAGGTTATGAATGGTCTTTCAAACATATCAGTCACACGGATGTTAAGGTATGTAATATATTCCATCACAAAATATATATGATTGTGTATAATTTTGTTGTTCATTCATATATAAGTCAAATTATTACGAATGAAATTTGTTCAATTATTATTATTTCTATATTATGTTAACTAGATTTTTATTTTAATTTGTTGTAGCATGATAGGTGAATATTTGTTACCACCGTAAAATATTTTACCTCGCACATATCGAGATTTATTTGCCATCATGAAAGAAATTGGAATGCAGTATGAAGTAATTCATGCATTCCCCGATGACCATGTTCTATATTACAATCAACATGAATTTGCAACAGAATGTCCTAAATGTCATATCAGTAGATATCGCATAGATCAAGTAATTAAAAAGGTGCCTCGTAAGGTTCTATGTTATATTCCCATTATTCCACGTTTGCAACGACTGTTCAGGTGCAAAAACATAGCGCAGTTTATGGATTACCATGCACGGAACAGAATTCAAGACGACATTATTCGGATGC
Organism: Larix kaempferi; assembly: GCA_027924585.1. Taxonomy (NCBI): domain Eukaryota; kingdom Viridiplantae; phylum Streptophyta; class Pinopsida; order Pinales; family Pinaceae; genus Larix; species Larix kaempferi. Next base: position 17,830,688 of record BSBM01000445.1, on the reverse strand, counting down.
CTGCAGATGGGTCTGCATTTAGAGATATGGAGGAAAAATGGCCCCACTTTAAAGAAGAACCTCGTAATCTTAGGACTTCTTTGGCAGTAGATGGTGTCAATCCATTTGTAGAGATGAGATCCGTTTACTCGGTGTGGCCTATTTTTGTTATCAACAACAACATTCCTCCATGGTTGACAATAAAGAGGGAGCACATAATGTTGTCGATGATTGTTCCAGGTACGAACCCTGCACTGTTTTTTTTAAGTGGTTGTATCTCATTTGTCGTATTTTTGTCGCATAATGTCATATATATATTTAATTTTTTTCTATTGTGCAATATGGTTTAATATATGTAATATTAATGGTTAGTCTCATATTTATATTTTTTATATGTTCATATCAATCAGGTAAGTACCAAGTGAAAGATATGAATGTATATATCGAAACTCTTATTGACGAGCTACTGAAGTTATGGAATGGCATCACTATGTATGACATATCTAGACCAATATGACAAAGGCAATTTCAAGTCCATGCAATACTTGTATGGACAATACATGATGCCCCATGGTTAACCCATTTATGTGGTATGTAATTATAAGTTCCACTTTATTTGCAAAAAGTTATACGAACTACTAGTTCATATACTACGCACGCATGTTTTTTTAAATAATCCAGTCATTTTGTATATAATTATAATTGATCACATAGATATTCCATCTCTTTATGTAGGTCTTCAGACAAAGGAAAAATTTGCATGTCCAGTTTGTGGTCCTAAGATCAAATCTAGTCGTTCAAAAAGCTTAGGAAAGGATGTAATGCCCCAATTTTGACCCTTAGGAAATTTTGGCTTCTAATGTAAATATTGTATACACACGTTGTATGTTTTCCTAGCGTGGAGCTCAAGGCCAAGGCCCCGCTAGTTATGCTCAGATTTTATTTGAACTAGACACGCTTGATATTTTGTTACCCACGTGCTATTAAGCCATGGGATATTGTAAATTGATGTAAATATTTGATATTGAAATAAAATACCAAAACTGGTTATGGAGGCAACGAATGAGAAGGGGCCACGTGTATCCACTAGGGAGTGGTGAGGGGGCTATGGGACTAAACCCTAGGCTGCCACATGTCATTATGAGAACCAATTGACTTTCCTAGATGACATTTATGCCTGTTGTAAGGAAGTGGTTGAGATTTCAGCCCATGGCTTCAATGGAGCATGGGCAGCCCAGAAATTCGTATGGGTAGTTATGAGCTATGTTTTCTTGTACAAGAAGTCACTCAACCTCATAGGAGGTTGCTTCATTCTCATCCCCATTCCATGGTGAAGGAACCCAGCATTATTACCCATCCAAAAACGAGTTCCCAGCAGAGAGAAAACCAGAAAATCGCGACTGTGAGAGAACCCACGTTTTGGGAAGCCAAAAATGTCAAGATTTGGTATTGGGAAGTGAAATCGAATGGGAAATCCATTGGTATGAACATTGGGGCGAATTTGGGAGCATGAACTACCCCGAAATCAATAGAAAAATCCAGTTTTTGTAGCTCAGAAAATCAGTGACGGATTTGAGTTATTTGGTGAGCATAATGGTGAGAAATCCAGTTGGGAATGACTATGTAGAGGTTGGGTATGCTTGATAAACCTAGTGAAGGCTAGGATCTCAAGGATTAGCAGATGGAACTTTCTATGCCCATCCTGAAGAGCACTGGAGGGAAGAGTTGCCTGAGGGACTGTGTAACAGAGAAGGGGATCTTCCTTGTGTTGGATGTGGTAGGTAATGTGGGTGCCTGACTGTTGAGTTCACTTGGGATGCCTGTAGCTCGGTGGTTGAGCTCACTGGCTTAGCGTTACCCTCCTCTATCTTCTGGTATGCTTGAGAAACCCAACGGTGTGTTGGCTTAGCATAGTTGATGAACGAAACCATGGCTGTGAGTGAACCCAACTAGTTACTCCTTAGTGGATACACAACCCAGCTTGGGGGTGATCTCTCAGCTGAAAGAATATAGGCTGGATAGAGATCTATGGTTGGGTGGAACGTTGCCCTCACGTAGCCAGTCGTTGGACATTTACATTTCAAGATAAGTATTCTTGTGAATTAATTTATATACAGTCTGTGTTCTGCAATGCATTCAATCTGAAGGATTAATTATTCATGTTAATGAAATGAAAGGCATCATGTTTTATGCAATATGATCATTAATGACTGTTACATGTATGATTGATATGGGTATGCTGAACGCATGAAGTAACGGTGTGTATGTACAGTGTTTAATTTTGTTGTGTTTGTGGGATATGAGTATGTATCCATAAGTTTTATTTGTCCATGAAATTTCTTAGTAAAAATATTGAGGCTAAGTCTTTACAAAAGCCCGGTGTGTTGTTAACGTTTCCTTCCCTGCATTTGATGATGGAAGGGGACGTTACAAAGGAGGTGTTTGATGAGTATAGGCACTTCCTCTATAAGAATCACAGGTATTGAACTACCGAAAAACATCTGTTCAATGGCAAGCAAGAGACTGCATTAAAACCACAGAGAATGACACCTTGCCTATGGAAGTTGTAATATAATAGAAATCATCAAGGTACGTATAATGAATCATCGTATAAGATATGTTATATTGTATTTTTTTATATTGTGTGTTTTTTACTGTAACTGACATTAATTTATGTAATTTCATGATTGTCGTTCATGTGATCATGAAAGAATTAATGGGCTTCCACGAGGAATGAAAAGTTATCCTAGACAATTCAGTAGGTTGCCCTACTATGAGCACCTACAAATTGCTCATCTATTTGATACAATGCATATCGGAAATAATGTGATCGAAACATTATGGCAAATATTGGATGGAAGGAGTGACAAAGAAAAAATTGTCAAAATTTGCAAAGACATTCAAGATAGCAACCATGCAATGAAAGACGTCATTCAATTTCATAGCAACAGAGAGCAAATTAATATAAACTCACTTCCATGGATGTTAACGGACCAACAAAGTAATGTTGTAAAAGAAGTCATTCGAAAAATTAAATTTCCCACCGGATTTTGTGCGAACATGAAGAATATCAAAACAAAGAAAGGTGATTTCGCGGGGGTGAAAACTCACGATTGGCATGTCTTCATGAAGGTAATTATTATGGTATAGATTTAATTTTTTTTCTTCCTATTACAGTGAATATGGTTGGTATATTTTTTATTTGTCTACTCTTTGTTGATAAAATGAAACTATTTGTATACTATTGTTATAGTATGTTCTACCTCTCTCTATCTCGGACAACTTCGACAACAATGTCAAGCAAATAATATATAGTCTCAGGAAATACATGAGGTAAGTGGTGATTTTTTCCATGCGCTTAGTGTTTGTTTAATTCAACATAGAACTTATATTTGATTTTCATTTTGTAATTCATGATGTTACGTAATATATTGTTTTTTTTCTTTAATCTCTTGATTTGGTTGTCATGTCACTTGTAGATGGTTGTCATCTAAAGAATTCCATAAAGAAGACATAAAGTATTGGAGAAGAGAAATTTCTCGTCTCATGTGTGAAATGCAGAAGCATCTACCTTCAATATTTTTCAATGCACAAGAACACTACCTCATACATCAAGTTGAGGAGATTGAACTGTGTGGACCTATGCACTCAAGGTCCATGTGGATGGTTGAGAGGCACTTGAAATTTATGAAGGGTTTGGTCAGACAACGAGCATATGCTGAGGGTTCTATGATGGAGGGATATATGGTATACCAAAACATGTTGTATATTAGTGAATATCTTCCTAAATTAGCAGAAAAGCTCAATTTACGTTGCATTTGTGACCCAGAATCCAATAAGAGTTTCGAAGGGGAGTACCCGAAGGGGGAAGGTAGATCGAGGAAGGTGAAAGGTAATATAACACAATCTTATATTCAGTATTTTGCATAAATTTATACACTTTGTTAAGTTACTATATTACACTTGTATTGAATTTTAATTTTATTGTCATGAAACAGTTGGTCGAGAGTGGGATGCAATTCATTTATACATCACAAACAATCTTGACTGGATGAAGGTATGGATCGATTGATGTGAACAATCTGGTCATGGAATATCATGGGAAGGTGTGGCTTCATTGGTTAAAGCTGCACATCGCAATGGAGACACCAATTTAACACAAAGGGAAATTGATTTAGCAAGAAGTTTAAAAGATAAGAAGGTAAGCATAATAATCATCCACTATTTTTTTTTGTAAAAAATAATGCCGTTGTATGTCACGCTGTTTTTTTCATTGTATGGCATTATAAACATGCACTGGTTAATCATAAATATTGGATCATTATGTGATCTTTTCCTGTATGTCTTTTTGTAGGTAACACATCATAAGGCTATGTGGTGCAATGGATGTAGATATCGAATCAAAAAGTTGGATGAAACAAATAAAACATCTGATTGTGGGATATCTGTAGTCTTTGAGGTGACGAAAACTCAATTTTTGGATAGAGGGAGCATCCGGGCTCAGAATGGGATGATTCCTGTGGGGCTCGGAGGCCATGAAAGAACCAGTGAAGACCCCGAGCCCATTACACTCCGATTTGACAGAAAAAGGGGAATAGTGACTTTTAAAGGACGGAGTCCCGAGGCTTGACAGAAGGTCGGTTTGAGTTGAAATTGATCAGGAGCGGCCATGAAGCAGGCACAGTGTTAACTTCAGAATATTGGAGCCAAACTCCAAAGGATGTGGAGTCGGGGTGAGCAAGAAGGCCAAAAAACACTATTCCGGGCCACTTTTTCGGGATTTTGAAAAGCTGGTGGGTAGTAAAAGTGACCCTAGATGTGAGAATAAAAAAAATTACTGAATTAGACATTTCATATTCTCATTAAGACGGACAGTTTCCGTTAGACGAAGATTTCCCATAAATGCACCGTTTGGGAGATAGCCATTTTTGGCCCAAAATTTGGAATTTTGGAAAAATGTGAAAAGTGAGAAGTAGTAAAACCCAGAAATTCATAGAAGATGAATGGTGCATCGGAATTGAAATCCGTGAATTACTGAGTGTTCCTTGTTATATAGACTAACTTCTCCCGATAGATAATTTTTTGTGATTCCTCATAGATTTTCTTCCACAGGTGGCTGAAGTTGGTATTTTGGACCAAAATACAACTGTGTAAAATGTACAGAATTATTGGTAAGAGTTGTCATTTTTGAAACAGCGCTGTTTCCACACCCGATGTTGGAATGGAGCACGGGGACAGGCATTGGAAAGCTTGTCTAGCAGGGAATAATGGTGTATGACCAGAATTGGAATGCAGTTATCATACCCCACAAATAATTAGGGCAGAAATGTACCAGCGACTGTCTCGACAAATTATCGATAAATATGGGCAATTTCCAGAATTGCTTGAATGGGAAAGGGAAGGAAAGGAATGCATAGCAACTGTGTGAATTATTCCATGAGTTTTATTATGTTAAATATTGATTGTGTATATTTCTATATGCATTCTTATGATGTCTGACAATATTTCATAATGCACAGTGCTTGCAGCTCATAAAATTTATAATTGTAGCAGAGGTAGCATACAGGAAAGATGGTGACCATAAATGATGCTCAAGATCCTTATGAACACGAAGAAGACGTTCTAGGAGAAAATGTGCATGAAGGGAATGCGGAGACTGAATCCAATGGGAGAAGGGAGCAGGTGACTCCTCAAAATTTGGTTGAAACCATGGTGAGCTTCAATGAAAGATTGATGAAGGCTCAAGAAGAACAACACCAACTCAATGCTGCTATTTTGCAAAGCCTCACTGATATGCAGCATAAGATAAACCTTGGGTCCGACCCAAGCAATATGGGTGAAGAAGGAAGAGATGCAGGGAGTCATTCTAGAGGTCGTTCGAAGAGGAGGACTCCAAGCCCAAGGAAGAGTTCGGTGAGCATAAAACATAAAACACCTTCATCAAGGTCTTCTTCCAGCAGGTCGTGTGACTCCAAATGTTCTAGGAGAAGTCCAATACATGCACCTAAGAGATTGGATGGAAGAAAGAAGTTCAAGGGCATCCCAAAGGGAGAATTCAGGAAGGCAAGACCTACCACATTTGATGGGGAAGGAAAGACTGGCCAAGAGGCAGAAGCATGGCTTCTTGGAATGAAGAAATACTTCAAAATTCAAGACTACTCAGGAAATGAGAAAGCCAGAATTGCCATTTACAACTTAAATGGCAGAGCTTCCATTTGGTGGGAGAATCTCTTGCAAGTGAAAAGAATTAATGAAAGAAGGATCAGTTGGGAAAGATTTAAGAGGTACTTCAAGGAGAAATACCTTTCTGCTAGGTATTATGACGGTAAGAGAAAATAGTTTAATGAACTCAGGTTGGGGCTAAAATCTATGGAAGAGCATGTCCACAAATTCTTGGAATTACTGAGGTATGTTGACTATATCAAAGATGAGAGAGTAAAAATCCAATGCTTTCTTGGGGGTCTACCTCAGAGTTTCAGAGATCGTATTGAGTTTGTTAATCCACCAAGTTTGGATGAAGCCATTAGGATGGCAATGCACCGCTAGGAGCAAAATAAAAGAAAAACAAAGGCTAACCCAGCATGGAAAGGAAAGCCAAGAGGGAAGTTTGATCAGAAGAAGGATGGCTTCAAGCCACCATTCAGAGATCAGCCTAGAACCTTTCCACAGGGGCAACAAGCAAGGAGTGGATTCAAACCAGCAGTGGCAGCAGACAAACCATCAAAGGGACCACTTCAGTGTTGGGGATGTGGAGAAAACCACATGTTGAAGGATTGTCCACATCGGAAAAACAATTCTCGAAAGTTGAACAACCTGAAGGGAGTAGCTACGGTGGAGGACATGGAAAGGGCAGCACCTCGTATTTATGCAGCATTGGATAATCACCAAGCAGACCATCAATCATCAGTGGTGGAAGTCGAAGGTAAGATTGCTATGCAATCTATTTCTGTTTTGATTGATCCAGGATCTACTCATAGTTATGTTTCTCCAAAAGTGGTTGAAGGTTGTTCTCTTAGAAAAATAAAGCATAATAAGTCTTGGCTAGTGCAACTAGCCATGGGAACCAAGAGAAAAGTAAGTGAGGTAGTGATGGAGTGTCCCATAGAATTGAATGGACTCCACACATATGCTGAATTGAATGTGTTACCATTAGGATCCTATGATGCATTAATTGGCATGGATTGGTTAGAAAAACATAGAGCCAAATTGGACTGTTATGAGAAAGCACTTGAGTGCATTGATGAAAAGGGAAGGCCAACATTGGTAAAAGGGATTCCCAAGCAAGTTTCAATAAGGCAGATTTCAGCCCTGCAGTTGAAAAAGTTTTATAAGAAGGGTTGTCAATTATATGCAGTCCATATGCTAGATTCATTAGAGGACAAAGGGCCAAGACTAGAAGACTTCAGGATATTGCAAGAGTTCCAAGATGTGTTTCCGGATGAGGTACTAGGGTTGCCACCGACGAGAAATATTGATTTTACCATCGATCTTGTTCCAGGGGCAACGCCGAATTCCAAAGCCCCTTATAGAATGAGTACACCGGAGTTGGTGGAATTGAAGATACAGCTGCAAGAATTAATGGATAAAAGGTATATCAGGCCTAGTGTGTCTCCTTGGGGAGCACCGGTGTTATTTGTCAAGAAGAAAGATGGGACCTTAAGGCTGTGTATTGATTACAGGCAGCTCAATAAAGTGACAGTTAAGAACAAGTATCCATTACCAAGAATTGATGACTTGTTTGATCAAATGAAGGAAGCCAAATTATTTTCAAAGATTGACTTGAGGTCTGGCTACCATCAAGTGAGGATTAAAGAAGAAGACATTCACAAGACGGCTTTCAGAACTAGATATGGTCATTATGAGTTCACTGTGGTTCCATTCGGCCTTACCAACGCACCTGCCACATTCATGTGTCTCATGAATAGTGTATTCAACAAATATTTGGATAAGTTTGTGATTGTGTTTTTAGATGACATTCTTGTCTATTCAAGAAATGAAGAAGAACATGAGGAGCATCTAAGAATGGTGTTGCAAGTTCTTAGAGAAAATCAGCTATATGCCAAGTTAAGCAAGTGTGAATTCTATTAAAAGAGGATTCAATATTTGGGTCACGTCATTTCAGAAGAAGGAATTGCAGTGGATCCGGAGAAGATTAATTCCATCATGGATTGGCCAACTCCAAGAAATGTTTAAGATGTTAGATCTTTTATGGGCCTTGCTGGTTACTACAGAAGGTTTATTGAAGGATTCTCCAGGATAGCTCATCTGATCACTTCATTGCAAAGGAAGAACATCAAATTTGTATGGTCTGAAAAATGTGAGAAAAATTTTCAGAAATTAAAGGAGTTACTTACCAGCGCTCCTGTTTTGAAGATAGCAGATCCAAGGAAGGATTTTGTAGTGTGCATAGATGCTTGCATTGAAGGACTGGGTGGGGTTCTCATGCAAGAAGGAATTGTGATTTGCTATGAATCCAGGAAATTAAAAGAGCATGAAAAGAATTATGCCACACATGATTTAGAATTAGTAGCCATAGTACATGCTCTTAAGATGTGGAGGCATTACTTGATGGGAAGAAGATTCGAGCTTAGAACAGACCACATGAGCTTGAAGTATTTGTTTGAGCAGCCAAACTTGAACGCTAGGCAAGCTAGATGGATGGAATTTCTTTGTGAATTTGATTTTGAAATTAAACATGTAAAAGGGAAGGAGAATAAGGTTGCAGATGCTCTTAGCAGAAAATTTCATGTTTCAACAGTAAGTATGTGTAAATCAGATTTGAAGACAAGAGTTCTTGAAGCCCAAAACGGTGACGAAACTTGCCTTCAAATTAAAGAGAAGTTGCAGCACGGTAATGTGGATGAAAAGTGTGGAGGATATCAGATGGGTGAAGACAGTATCCTCATCTACAAAGATAGGTTGTACATTCCAAATAATGCAGATTTGAAGAAACTAGTGACGGATGAAATACACCAAATGCCGTACTCTGGACACCCAGGATATCAGAAGACTATAACAGCGGCAAGAAAGCAATACTTTTGGAATGGCATGAAGAAGGACATAGCTGAGTACATTGCTAGGTGTCAGAAGTGCCAACAAGTCAAGGCAGAATACCAACATCCAGCAGGGTTAATGCAGCCCTTACCCATTCCGGAATGGAAGTGGGAAGTGATCTCCATGGATTTTATAACAGGTCTGCCCATGACAGTGAAGAAGCATGATTCAATCATGGTTGTGGTGGATAAGCTATCGAAGGTAGCTCACTTTACCCCAGTAAAGTCCACTCACAAGGCTAGTGACATTGCGAACATCTTCATGAGAGAGATATTCAGATTGCATGGATTGCCTAAGGCAATAATTTCTGATCGTGATACAAAGTTCACCTCCAATTTCTAGAAGGGATTACTTCAGGAATTGAGAACTAAATTGAATTTCAGTACAGCTTACCCTCCTCAAACGGACGGCCAAACCGAGAGGGTGAACCAAGTTCTTGAAGACATGCTGAGAATGTATGTGATGGAAAAACCATCCAAGTGGGAAGATTATTTACATTTGGTTGAATTTGCATACAATAATGGACACCATGCATCCTTGGGAATGAGTCCATTTGAAGCATTGTATGGCAAGGGATGCAGGACGCCAGTAAATTGGGACGGCCCAGTGAACAGGGTAGTGCTTGGACCAGAGATGATCAAGGAGATGGAACAGGAAATTGTTAAGATCAGGCAGAATTTAAAGGCAGCTCAGGACAGGCAAAAGAGTTATGCAGATTTGAAAAGAGTACATAAGGAATTTCAGATTGGGGATCATGTTTATTTGAGAGTGAAACCAAGGAAGAGTTCCCTCAAGTTGGGGAGTTGTGCCAAGTTGTCACCCAGATATTGTGGGCCATTTGAAGTCCTTGACAAGATAGGGCCAGTTGCATATAGAATTGCATTGCCTGCTAGCATAAGAGCTCATAATGTTTTCCATGTATCTTTGCTTAAGAAGTATGTACATGATCCTAATCATATGATTGATTGGAATGTGATACAGGTGGAACCTGAGGGAGAATTCCAGGTAGAACCTATGCGCATCCTTGACAAGAAAGTCACATTGCTCTGGAACAGAGCCATCGGGCAGGTAAAGGTCCAATGGGAGCACCTTAGTCCCGATGAGGCTACATGGGAGCTAGAGGATGCCATGAGGGAGGCATTCCCATTTTTGTTCAGTTTTGATAACACCGAGGACGGTGTTGTTCTAAGGGGGAGGGGAATGTAATGCCCCAATTTTGACCCTTAGGAAATATTGGCTTCTAATGTAAATATTGTATACACACGTTGTATGTTTTTCTAGCATGGAGCTCAAGGCCAAGGCCCAGCTAGTTATGCTCAGATTTTATTTGAACTAGACACGCTTGATATTTTGTTACCCACATGCTATTAAGCCATGGGATATTGTAAATTGATGTAAACATTTAATATTGAAATAAAATACCAAAACTAGCTATGGAGGCAACGAATGAGAAGGGGCCACGTGTATCCACTAGGGAGTGGTGAGGGGGATATGGGACTAAACTCTAGGTTGCCACATGTCATTATGAGAACCCATTGACTTTCCTAGATGACATTTATGCCTGTTGTAAGGAAGTGGTTGAGATTTCAGCCCATGGCTTCAATGGAGCATGGGCAGCCCAGAAATTCGTATGGATAGTTATGAGCTCTGTTTTCTTGTACAAGAAGTCACTCAACCTCATAGGAGGTTGCTTCATTCTCATCCCCATTCCATGGTGAAGGAACCCAGCATTATTACCCATCCAAAAACGAGTTCCCAGCAAAGAGAAAACCAGAAAATCGCGACTGTGAGAGAACCCACGTTTTGGGAAGCCAAAAACGTCAAGATTTGGTATTGGGAAGTGAAATCGAATGGGAAATCCATTGGTATGAACATTGGGGCGAATTTGGGAGCATGAACTACCCCGAAATCAATAGAAAAATCCAGTTTTTGCAGCTCAGAAAATCAGTGACGGATTTGAGTTATTTGGTGAGCAGAATGGTGAGAAATCCAGTTGGGAATGACTATGTAGAGGTTGGGTATGCTTGATAAACCCAGTGAAGGCTAGGATCTCAAGGATTAGCAGCTGGACCTTTCTATGCCCATCCTGAAGAGCACTGGAGGGAAGAGTTTCCTGAGGGACTGTGTAACAGAGAAGGGGATCTTCCTTGTGTTGGATGTGGTAGGTAAAGTGGGTGCCTGACTGTTGAGTTCACTTGGGATGCCTGTAGCTCGGTGGTTGAGCTCACTGGCTTAGCGTTACCCTCCTCTATCTTCTGGTATGCTTGAGAAACCCAACGGTGTGTTGGCTTAGCATAGTTGATGACCGAAACCATGGCTATGAGTGAACCCAACTAGTTACTCCTTAGTGGATACACAGCCCAGCTCGGGGGTGATCTCTCAGCTAAAAGAATATAGGCTGGATAGAGATCTATGGTTGGGTGGAACGTTTCCGTCACGTAGCCAGTCGTTGGACATTTACATTTCAAGATAAGTATTCTTGTGAATTAATTTATATACAGTCTGTGTTCTGCAATGCATTCAATCTGAAGGATTAATTATTCATGTTAATGAAATGAAAGGCATCATGTTTTATGCAATATGATCATTAATGACTGTTACATGTATGATTGATATGGGTATGCTGAACGCATGAAGTAACGGTGTGTATGTACAGTGTTTAATTCTGTTGTGTTTGTGGAATATGAGTATGTATCCATAAGTTTTATTTGTCCATGAAATTTCTTAGTAAAAATATTGAGGCTAAGTCTTTACAAAAGCCCGGTGTGTTGTTAACGTTTCCTTCCCTGCATTTGATGATGGAAGGGGACATTACAAAGGAGGTGTTTGATGAGTATAGGCACTTCCTCTATAAGAATCACAGGTATCGAACTACCGAAAAACATCTGTTCAATGGCAAGCAAGAGACTGCATTAAAACCGCAGAGAATGACACCTCGCCTATGGAAGTTGCAATATAATAGAAATCGTCAAGGTACGTATAATGAATCATCGTATAAGATATGTTATATTGTATTTTTTTATATTGTGTGTTTTTTACTGTAACTGACATTAATTTATGTAATTTCATGATTGTCGTTCATGTGATCATGAAGGAATTAATGGGCTTCCACGAGGAATGAAAAGTTATCCTAGACAATTCAGTAGGTTGCCCTACTATGAGCACCTACAAATTGCTCATCTATTTGATACAATGCATATCGGAAAGAATGTGTTCGAAACATTATGGCAAATATTGGATGGAAGGAGTGACAAAGAAAAAATTGTCAAAATTTGCAAAGACATTCAAGATAGCAACCATGCAATGAAAGACGCCATTCAATTTCATAGCAACAGAGAGCAAATTAATATAAACTCACTTCCATGGATGTTAACGGACCAACAAAGTAATGTTGTAAAAGAAGTCATTTGAAAAATTAAATTTCCCACCGTATTTTGTGCGAACATGAAGAATATCATAACAAAGAAAGGTGATTTCGTGGGGGTGAAAACTCACGATTGGCATGTCTTCATGAAGGTAATTATTATGGTATAGATTTAATTTTTTTTTTTCCTATTACAGTGAATATGGTTGGTATATTTTTTATTTTTCTACTCTTTGTTGATAAAATGAAACTATTTGTATATTATTGTTACAGTATGTTCTACCTCTCTCTATCCCGGACAACTTCGACAACAATGTCAAGCAAATAATATATAGTCTCAGGAAATACATGAGGTAAGTGGTGATTTTTTCCATGCGCTTAGTGTTTGTTTAATTCAACATAGAACTTATATTTGATTTTCATTCTGTAATTCATGATGTTACGTAATATATTGTTTTTTTTCTTTAATTTCTTGATTTGGTTGTCATGTCACTTGTAGATGGTTGTCATCTAAAGAATTCCATAAAGAAGACATAAAGTATTGGAGGAGAGAAATTCCTCGTCTCATGTGTGAAATGCAGAAGCATCTACCTTCAATATTTTTCAATGCACAAGAACACTACCTCATACACCAAGTTGAAGAGATAGAACTGTGTGGACCTATGCACTCAAGGTCCATGTGGATGGTTGAGAGGCACTTGAAATTTATGAAGGGTTTGGTCAGACAACGAGCATATGCTGAGGGTTCTATGATGGAGGGATATATGGTATACCAAAACATGTTGTATATTAGTGAATATCTTCCTAAATTAGCAGAAAAGCTCAATTTACGTTGCATTTGTGACCCAGAATCCAATAAGAGTTTCGAAGGGGAGTACCCGAAGGGGAAAGGCAGATCGAGGAAGGTGAAAGGTAATATAACACAATATTATATTCAATATTTTGCATAAATTTATACACTTTGTTAAGTTACTATATTACATTTGTATTGAATTTTAATTTTATTGTCATGAAACAATTGGTTGAGAGTGGGATGCAATTCATTTATACATCACAAACAATCTTGACTGGATGAAGGTATGGATTGATTGATGTGAACAATCTGGTCATGGAATATCATGGGAAGGTGTGGCTTCATTGGTTAAAGTTGCACATCGCAATGGAGACACCAATTTAACACAAAGGGAAATTGATTTAGCAAGAGGTTTAAAAGATAAGAAGGTAAGCATAATAATCATCCACACTATTTTTTTTTTGTAAAAAATAATGCCGTTGTATGTCACGCTGTTTTTTTCATTATATGGCATTATAAACATGCACTGGTTAATCATAAATATTGGATCATTATGTAATCTTTTCTTGTATGTCTTTTTGTAGGTAACACATCATCAGGCTATGTGGTGCAATGGATGTAGATATCGAATCAAAAAGTTGGATGAAACAAATAAAACATCTGATTGTGGGATATCTGTAGTCTTTGAGGTGACCAATGTTTCTTCTAGAAGTGATAGACATCCAAAACTCTCTGAAAATCGATACTATGGGTATCTATAAGACATTCTTTAGTGTGACTTTAACTCCTTCAAGGTATTTCTGTTCGTTGTCAAATGGTACAGGTGTTGATTGAATCAACGCGATCCCGATAAAACAATAATTGAACATGATAATGGATTTACCATGGTAAATACAAGGTTGTTTGAGCTAGGAACGGAGCCCTATGTTCTTCCAACCCAATGTGAAGATGTATTTTACTCTGAGATTCCAGGTAGAGCGGGTTGGTCATTTGCTGTGAGACACGATCCAAGGGGAAGGCCGGTAAATTATAACATAGTTGAAGGTAATGAAGACGTTCTTAAAGAAGAAAACGCCATAGAAGATGATCATGATCAACATGAGTTATATGATCATGTTCCTGAAGAAGATGTCGAAGAACTTATTGAATCAGATGATGTATCAGACAATGTCCATGAAGATGATATCGACGATGACATGATGATCGTAACTGACATTGACGACGAGGATGATATGGCCAATCCTTACAATGTTGAATTTGGATCATCGGATGATAGTACAGACGATGACTCAGATGAAGAAGATGATGAAGACCATTGAAGTTTATGAGGTATGCAGTAATGATAAATTAACTGTTTCTTAGTGAGTTCCATTTTCCAGTATGATATAATTAGAAACATTGCTTGTTATAGAGTATGTCAAAAAACACATTTAAAGTTTTTGTACATAGATATTTTTGTCGGGTTATGGGGAATTGAGAGTGATGTGAGGGGGGGGGGGAGGGGCCATAAGAGCTTCCACCTTCACGTGGTTGGCCCTGTTTAGTAGAGAATATTAAATTATTCTCGAAACAGAGAGAAGCTTAGTAAGGATTAAATGCACAATTATCAAGACTCAAACATAATCATCATCATCGTCATCATCGTCATCATCATCATCATCATCATCATATTTTTCTTCTTCATTGACATCTTCATCATCTTGATCATCTTCACCATCAACATCATCATCATCATCATCATCATCATCGTCGTCGTCGTCGTCATCGTCACGGCCACCATCATCATCATCATCATTGTCATCATCATTGTCGTTGTCACAACCACCACCATCATCATCATCGTCATCATCCTCACCATCTTCATCATCATTGTCATCATCATCGTCATCATCATCGTCATCATGCTCACCATCATCATCATCATCGTCACCATCTTCATGACATACACTAACCATTGGAGCATCAAAAACCATACCTATAGATTAATTAATGTGATACAATATGGGGCCAACGTTGAAATTTTTTAAATATGTGTTGGCAATGACTAAAATTTGGCATGGTTAGTCTAGACGCATGCATTGACGGTGTAGGAGGGTTTCTAGACTCAAACATGGCCGACAATAACCATTGCAGCATCAAAAACCATACATATAGAATAAATAATGTGATACATGGGGCCAACGTTGAAATTTTTTAAATATGTGTTGGCTTGGACTGAAATTTGGCATGGTTAGTCTAGACGCATGCATTGACGGTGTGGGAGGGTTTCTAGATCGCAGCATAAAAAACCATACCTATAGATTAAATAATGTGCTACATGGGGCCAACATTGAAATTTTTTAAATATGTGTTGGCTTGGACTGAAATTCTGCATGGTTAGTCAAGACGCATGCATTGACGGTGTGGGAGGGTTTTCAGACTCAAACTTGGCCAACACTCACCATTGCAGCATCAAAAACCATACCTATAGATTAAATAATGTGCTACATGGGGCCAACGTTGAAATTTTTTAAATATGTGTTGGCTTGGACTGAAATTTGGCATGGTTAGTCTAGACACATGCATTGACGGCGTGGGAGGGTTTCTAGACCCAAACATGGCTGACAATAACCATTGCAGCATCAAAAACCATACCTATAGATTAAATAATGTGATACATGGGGCCAACGTTGACATTTTTTAAATATGTGTTGGCTTGGACTGAAATTTGGCATGGTTAGTCTAGATGCATGCATTGACGGTGTGGGAGGGTTTCCAGACTCAAACTTGGCTGACACTCACCATTGCAGCATCAAAAACCATACCTATAGATTAAATAATGTGCTACATGGGGTCAACGTTGAAATTTTTTAAATATGTGTTGGCTTGGACTGAAATTCCGCATGGTTAGTCAAGACGCATGCATTGACGGCGTGGGAGGGTTTTTGGACTCAAAGTTGGCTGACACTCACCATTGCAGCATCAAAAACCATACCTATAGATTAAATAATGTGCTACATGGGGCCAACGTTGAAATTTTTTAAATATGTGTTGGCTTGGACTGAAATTTGGCATGGTTAGTCTAGACGCATGCATTGACGGTGTGGGAGGGTTTCTAGACCCAAACATGGCTGACAATAACCATCGCAGCATAAAAAACCATACCTATAGATTAAATAATGTGCTACATGGGGCCAACGTTGAAGTTTCTTAAATATGTGTTGGCTTGGACTAAAATTTGGCATGGTTAGTCTAGACGCATGCATTGACAATGTGCGAGGGTTTCTAGACTCAAACTTGGCTGACACTCACCATTGCAGCATCAAAAACCATACCTATAGATTAAATAATGTGCTACATGGGACCAACGTTGAAAGTTTTTAAATATGTGTTGGCTTGGACTGAAATTCCGCATGGTTAGTCAAGACGCATTCATTGACGGCGTGGGAGGGTTTTCGGACTCAAACTTGGCTGACACTCACCATTGCAGCATAAAAAGCCATACCTATAGATTAAATAATGTGCTACATGGGGCCAACGTTGAATTTTTTTAAATATGTGTTGGTTTGGACTGAAATTTGGTATGGTTAGTCTAGACGCATGCATTGATGGCGTGGGAGGGTTTCTAGACCCAAACATGGCTGAC
The DNA here is from genome assembly GCA_027924585.1 of Larix kaempferi. Classification (NCBI taxonomy): domain Eukaryota; kingdom Viridiplantae; phylum Streptophyta; class Pinopsida; order Pinales; family Pinaceae; genus Larix; species Larix kaempferi. The sequence continues at coordinate 17,813,873 of BSBM01000445.1, read as the reverse complement.
AATAACCATTGCATCATCAAAAACCATACCTATAGATTAAATAATGTGATACATGGGGCCAACGTTGAAATTTCTTAAATATGTGTTGGCTTGGACTGAAATTTGGCATGGTTAGTCTAGACGCATGCATTGACGGTGTGGGAGGGTTTCTAGACTCAAACATGGTTGACAAGCTATATGCGTTGGAATTGACACCATTATAATGTTTTGATCATTAGGGATAGGTTTAGTGGCCCTTTACATGGTCAAGAGAAGGAACTTAGGCCTTAGACCAAAGGAAGCATATATCCATCCAGATCAAAGAATGATGCATTAAACCAACACAAATGATCTTGTGAGAGGATCATTGGCAATAATTATTTTGTGAATAAATCAATTCATTTTTTTTATATTATTTAAGCAAATAAATTCACATGATTTCTTTATGAGGCTTTGGACCACAAGAAAAACAAGTTAACACAAAATTATTTTGTAAATAAGTCAATCCAATTATTCATTTTTAGTAATATTTAAACAAATAAATACCTAAGATTCTTAATATTGAAAAATAATTAATGAAAACCATTTTAAATTTATTTCTATTGTAATTTATTAATATTATAAAGTAGTAATACAAGTTATTTGAATTCAAATTTGATTTTTGTTGTTGTTGTAAGATTCAAAATTTAAATTAAACTTATAATTGTTTATAAGGCTAAAAGGTTTTAGAAGAATTGTGTTCTCGGTCCAAATAACACTGTTTGGACTATTCACCCTACTTTGAAGCTTACTATGAAGACAATATAAGACTTTGAGAAATAGTAGTTTGATAACTTTTTCCGAAATGACCCCCATGGGATGGGGGTTATGACCCGAATTACCAAAAAAATACTATCTAGATTAGAAACAAGCCCTATTTCAATACTAGCAAAATCTCTATCAAAGCTTAACATCATCAGATATAATAATTAGAATAGAAACCTAGTGACTGGAAACTGGGGTTTTGTTCTTGGCTAACTGAGGAACATCCTTCTAACAGGTCGAAGGAAAGCAATGAAAAACCAACTACAAGGCCAAGGTGTTGGCTGAAGGAGTGCGGTTGAAATTTTTCCCCTTCAATTCTATTTCTAGAGCATTCAATCTTGCATTAATTCTTTCATCTGCTATTAGAGTGGTTATGTGTTAGTGACTTGGAGCATCAAAAACCATACCTATAGATTAAATAATGTGATACATGGGGCCAACGTTGAAATTTTTTAAATATGTGTTGGCTTGGACTGAAATTTGGCATGGTTAGTCTAGACGATGCATTGACGGTGTGGGAGGGTTTCTCTATAAAGGATGCAACTAACTTTCTTTGATAATCTCTTATTAGACCTCTCCATCAACTCCCGGGTTTCCCAACACCTTAAAAATTTCTTCTTAGTCCAATTAAGAAAGGGCTTATACCAACAGTTTTGTTCTTCTAATTCTTCTTATCAAAAGTTCTAATGCAATTCAAAGGCCCCAATTAATCCAATTCTTCTTATCAAAAGTTCTCATGCAATTCAAAGGCCCCAATTATGGTTTTAGAGAATACTAATTACAATTCAAAGGCCCCAATTATGGTGTTTGAGAATATATGAATATTCTTTGGTTTGAAAAGCCTTTTCATTTTACTTTGTAACAAACTCATCTCTTCTTTAACGAATTCAATGTGACAAAGATATTGGAAAAAGTTGAATATGTTTTAACTCTATCCACTCCCATTAAATGTCTTGAGTCTTGTTATTTTTCTAGTTTCCACACATTTGCATTTGAATGGGTTGAAAATTGATAATAAAAAAACTTAATATAAAACAATATAAAATATAAAACACTATATAATATAAAACAATACAAAATAAAATATTATATAATAAAAAAAATAAAATAAAAACAAACTATATATAATACAAAAAAAAAACACTTACCATTTCACTTTGGATTCGACGCGTGCCCATTTCACCACGCCCCCATTTCACTTTCAATTCAACACCAAGAGGAAGGAGGAGCTCTGCAACTCTATGAAACCCAAGGCGGAGAGCTGGAGGAGAGCATGATTTGATACCCCATTTCAATTCGATGCGTGTGATCAGGAGAGGTGCTCTGCAAAATCAATTTTCAAACCCTAAACGATTTCAATCCGACACAGAGGAGCTCGAGAAGGCAGATATGTCCTCGGTATGTCTATGAATTATATGTTTAATGCATAATGTGCTTGTCATATACAATGATATCTTTTCCAGGATTGCTTTCCTGTCCGCCTTTAGCACAATACTGCACTGAGCTGTGACCTTTATTAGGCTGTTATGCGCCTGCTAGCACTGGACCGTGACTTTTAGGGCTGTGACGTGACTTGTCTGAGACTATAGAAGGCTGTCGTGACTTGCTTCAGCTTCTAGAAGGTTGTCGATACTAGTGTTGAGCCTATCAAGGCTGGTCCGTGACTATTGATGATTCTTCTTGGGCTGCCATAAGCTAATTTTGTTGGGCCGTGACCATGTTGACCTTGTATGGGCACAATGACTGTTGTGTGTTTTTCTGTCCTTACTGGTACCTATCATCACTGTTTCAAGGCCTGTTCAGTGGGTTGTGTCCTTGCTAGTGCTTACAGTGACCCTTGTTGAGTATGTCGTGACCATTGAAAGAGTGCCCTTGCACATTCTCAACTCTTTGAGGTTGCTACTGCTATGTATCAAGGTGCCATTGTCTAAGGGTGTATGGTTTAATGCTTCCTCGTTGTTATTTGATTGTTGTATGACTGTCCTAAAGAGTGTTAAAGTTGAAAGAGATGAAAATTATGTTTAAATTTATCTTACCTTGTCACAACTGTACTTATTTTGTTTCTAGCATTGATTTAGGAATTTATTTATGAATTAAAGTATAAATATTTCAATTTTCTGCTCCAAACCCTAACCTAACCCAATTTTCAACTCATACAACAAGCTGTAGCCTCTCCTGAGCAGACCTTAGTCCCAAAACAGTCCCGAATTAGTACTTTTTGTAAACTAAAACCATCATACTTTGAACTTTCCTCAAGTCTCGGCATGGAAGCAGCCTCCATCTCCGATTTTGAAATGAATGCCTCAGCCTCCACCAAATTAAATGAATGCGACAAAAATTTGTTGTGAATTGGAGGGATGTTAAGTTAACCAACCAAACCGTGAATGCAAAAAGCAAGACCCTCATGTTAGGTGGGTACACGCCTATAGACGATGATAGGATGGCATGCTCCCCGTTATCCGTTTATCTGTGCATTCATCCCTTATTCCCGTCGGATGGACACAATATATATATCAATTTGGAGTAAAGAAGGACCTTCCATACTTTGCATAGTTTCTCTCACTTTCTAGTAAACCTGAGACCTTCTCTTTTAAATAACTTCACAACTTTCATTTAACTGCTGGAGAATCTAAATCCTACCACTCCAGGCTTTCCTTATATATTTTTGCCTAGCATTTGATGGGAGGTTTTCCTTCTGTCTTTTATAATTGCATAAGATGTACCTTTAGAGTTGTTTGCAATAACCCCTAAGCTATTACTTCATTTTATACATTGTATCCCTTCAGGCTGCCGCTCAGTAGTATCCCTTTGCTTCTTAGGGTATTGCAAAGTTTTACTTTATTTATTATTTTGACTCTATTTTACTTTTTGGCTTATCAGAGTATTAATGTCTTCTTGGATGTCTCGTTCCTTCACCATGCTGGCAAAATTGGAACTACACACATGGGCTCAATGAGTTTATCTATAATGTGGGCCTCTTCATTGTAACCAACTTCTTCTTTTTTTGCCTCATATTAAGGTAAATTACTAGCATATTGGATAGAAATCACATGATCTTTAAACACCTTTAGGGCCATACCCAGGATAAGCCTTAGCTTCATTGAAATGAAAGGAGTATAAACCCTCAACCAATTCCTCTAAGCGTAACTTTCTTTTATAGTGATTCCCACATATGTAAAAGGAAACTACAATAAAAGCTTCTTCTTACCATGGATAAAATTTTATCTTTATATATAGGATTTAGTAGCTAACATACGTAACATACCTGAGCATTATAGTTGGGGATTCCTGTCCAACAAGTCTACCATATAACCACGTCATTTCCTTGTAGGATCCAGTCAATTCATATAATTTTACCTAGTACACCTGTGGTATTTCAAATTTCGGATATACCACTTATTTAGAATGAAAAATCCTCCAGCATATGCTTCAAGGAAAGCATCTCTTCTGACATTAAAAACACTTAGTAGGATCTTACAACTTCAACATTTATCTTAAAGTAATTGTGTCAAGGAACCTACACCTTCTCTGATTCATCCAATCTCACTATACGGTACTTTGGGTCCCAACATTTTGCCCATAAGTACCCTATTTCTCGAAACTTCAAAACTTCAACCACACAACCAGTGTTCACCAGGACAAAGCTCCAAGCTTTGCCCTCCCTCTATTTTGAAATAGATAGCTCTATGTACCATTTGTACGTAATAGACCGATGGATAGGTCTATAAAGTTGAACTAAGGAGTTTTTACTATCGCCAATGAGAGCTTGGGATGCATCCTGATTTCTGCTACAACTTCGTAAAATGTAAACTAAATTTTGAGCACTTAGATAATCCCTAATGCAATACTTTACTCAATCTTCAACTTCATGCCCGGGATATGTACCCAATTATCACTTATTTGGTACTTACTCTTATTGACAACATGTATGGAGAGATATCAAACTTCATTTTAACTTGAGGAATTTATGGGTCAAAGGCACTATGGTTGAATGTTTACATGAGTTATTTTCTTGTCGTGATCTTAGAGGCCACATATTGACCCCCTATTTGATTTGTTGGGGAGTTTGGTTGCTTCAAAATGCTTGCATTCTAGAAGAAACGTGAATCCCCACTTTCAGTTTTTCAACTCCAGTGGTAGCTCCATTTAAATTATATTCCCTGATTGTAGTTTTGAAGGTTCGGTGTGTTATTAGTGAAGTAGCAGTGAATCCAGATATGACTTGGAGTTTTTTTTCATGGGGCCTGTCAAGGCCCCATAGAATAGTGCAAGATCAGGTTTTCTCTATATATCTCACATAGCCATTTCTTCATAGATAAATCCTACTTGGGGGCTAGGAAAAACAATATGGGTGAGTTCAATTTGCTCTTCTATCTTTTGAAATTTGATGCAGAATTGGGTCTCATCCAGATTCAAGTCATACGGTCTACGTGTTAAATAACTCAGCAACAAATTAAAGATCAATCTGGTATGGATGTCAACCAAATCATCATCCTCTTTAAATTGCCCTGTCTCTATAAATTAGATTGACCTGATATGCGGAGGATTAGGTTGATAACTATACTACGACTAAAAATAGCCCTGTCTATAAATTAAATTGCTCTGTCTATAAATTGACATATCCTTCCATGTAGATTATAAAAATTGCAATTAGGTCAAGTTCTCCTTACATGGTTTGGATAAAATTGAAATCTTCAATTTTGTACAATTAGAAAAGTTTGGGAAATGTAGAATGTGAGGAATGAGAATGTATCGATCATTGCCACCATATGAGTTTTGATAGTAAGATTAATTGGCCCCATCCCATTATGAAGTAGAACCATGTGAGATAGATCCTATAACACCATTAGCATCATGATATAAGCAAAATCGAAGTTCTGTTTTCCATCGAGGCTGCTTGAAGATGATAATTGCCAGAAAGTGGCCCCAGGGTACAAAGTAACGAAACATTTGACGGATTGGAAACCTATATATATAAAAGGAACACAATTATATAGGCCTAAAATTGTGGTTGGTGCCATTGCGGTCAAATTTAAATCAATTTGTAAGCCGCCTCGACGGAAAACAGAACTTCGATTTTGCTTACCCATTTTTGTTGTTCTGGTTTAGGAAATATTTCAGGCTATTATGGTTTGTTTTAAAGTCTTCATCTTCTTAAAATTGGCTTTCATTGTATCATTCATCAGGGTTAGTAAATTCATAAAAGGTAAGCATGCATCATCATACTTCAGACTTCAATCAAACCATCATGACTTGGATTGTGGCAATTTTAGTCTTCGACTAGGGTAGTACTGTAGCAGCTTTCACACTTAGAATATAGTAGCTTCAAATTTGGACTATGGTGGCTTCATAAAAAAACAAGTTGTGGTATAGCTTCCCCAGTTGTGGTTACTATTTTTTTATTAAGCTCATGAAGATTTATATGCAGTTTATTGTTTCTACTATCCCTGTGTTTTTGTGAAGAATGATTGAAGAATGTTATAAGTGTTCCTAGAGAATTATGAACATGGATATGTACAATTCCTTATATTTATTATCACTTTGTTTTATGTGATGAATTCATTTGCATGACTAGAGTATATTTGAAGCTCTCCTTGAGGTCCCATGAATGAACTTGAACACTTGTTGCATTCATTTAATTTGAAAGAGTAGTTATAGTTTGAAAGAACTCTCTCCTTACCTTAGCTAGCATTCATTGAAAGGAAAGGCTTATTTTATTCATATGCATTTGCATGGTTTGAGTTAGTCATCACACCACAAGTTGCACTTCCATCACCCGACTGAGTAATACAACCATTAAAATTTAACTCGTTAACTCAACACACTTTAACCTCGCTTGAGGATAAAAAGAATTTGTTAGCTAGGTAGGACACTGGGGATAGGCATCCAAATAATTCCCCCTTGTCATTATCATCCGAGACATAGTTGTTGTCCTCTAGGGTGCTAAAATCCTCTTGTACTTGTTGACACGGTCATCGACCAGTTTGTGGAGGGGCCTCCTGTTGTTTCAGGGGTTAAACCGTCGCGATATCGAGAACCGGAAGGACTCTATGGAATGCCGCACTCCACTTAGCCCTAAGGCAACATCGATCATTGTCTTTCTTGTATTCTCTAGCCACCATACTGGTGATACAAGGGTGATAAGGCAGAAGCACCGAAAACCTTTTCCGACGTGTTATGAACGAGGTAGCTTAGTGACTTTTCTACTAGGGCTCTTTTACCCAGGATCCCTTTCGGTAGAGGGATATCCTTCCATTATTGGTCTCTCATTTTGTATTGTTCGACTTGGATTTCATCACCTTGTGAAGGATACAACTTGTTGAGGTCTCCAACTCTTAGTTAGGAGGTTTTCTTGCTATTTCACCTTTTTAGAGGGTCTTTTTCTTTTTAGTGCTGCTTGTTGGCATTTTGGCCACTTTTGTTTCAGCTCGCTTACTGTGACACCGGTCCCAATACAGTTTTTTGAGCTTATATGATGATGTGTGATGTCATCTTCTCCTAGGTCTTCAAGATGGTTGAGTTAGATGGTCTTCTCAAGGGACTTAACACCTCTTGATGGAGCCACTGATGCTTGACCTTAGGAGTAGTCTAGAGGACCACGTGATCACATCATCCGTGTGGAATTTTCCGTTTACTGTGATGATGGTCTTTCAGGTTATATGGAACAATGGTACATTTGAGAGAGAGATGATTGGTACGTTGTACGCCACCTTGGTTGATTGTCTTATGGTCCTTCCATTTTGTCGATAATATTTGTGTGGTACCTTGCCTTTTACCTTTTGGGTCTTTTACTCATCTTGGTATATCTTTTGATTTGTACCACCTTTTATGTTTTTGGTCTTGTGGGTACTACGGTAGTTTGTACACATTTGAGGTACACACCCCAATTTGTCCAAGTTGTTATGAGTCTTTATACCTTTTGGTGGTCCTATTTGAGTTACAAGGAGCTATTGCATATAAGAGGTAGTTACAAGGAGCTATTAAATATATTTGACATTATTTGACCTTCCATCTCTTTGGCATGTCAAATAACAGGTAGTTACAAGGAGCTATTGCATATAAGAGGTAGTTACAAGGAGATATTGCATATATTTGACATTATTTGACCTTCCATCTCTTTGGCATGTCAAATAACAGGTAGTTACAAGGAGCTATTGCAATATATATTTGACCTTATTTGTACCTTCCCCACAATGGTTGATTTACTTTTGGACCTTACACCCTGTTGTTTATTGGTCTTGTGGTAGCTTGTCCTTTAATTTTGGTCCTTTAATTTTTTTGTGGTACCTTTCCTCTCACCTTTTGGGTCTTTTACTGATCTTGAGTTATCTTTTGAATTGTACCACCTTTTTTGTTTTTGGTCTTGTGGACATAACTATGGTAGATTGTCCACATTTGAGGTACTACACCCCCTTAGTCCCAAGGGTTATGAGTCTAATTTATACCCACTCTTTTCTTTTTTACTTGTACCTTACTGGTTGATTTTTTTACCCTTTGGTTGGTCCTTGTACCTTACTGGGGGCCGTGAGTCTCTTTGGCCCCAGTCTGTTGGCTGTCAGCTCATCTTTATTGTGATTGTACTGAGCCTTTTGACTGTCATTGACTTTCTTTGATTGAACGTACCAATATAGCCAGTCATCTCTCTCTCTCTGGTTTGTACTAACCCTATAATAGGGTCACTTGGTTCCTAGAGTTGACTGGCCTCTAAGAGGCACAGTCATTTCTGAAAGTAACTCTTCTGAGTATATTACAGGAAATGTCTACACCCAAGTAATTAAATATGTGTTGGCTATAAGAACTAATTAGTAATCAAAGTGTTGGTAATAAAATACGTGGTAAATAATTCGAATTAAGTAGTTAAGGCTTGTCCTGTCATACAAAATTGTTGGTAATCAAATTATATTTGTTGGTAAAGAATTTTAAGAGTGGTGGAACTCGACCTCGATTGAACTTGTGAGGAAAATTATCTTGGATAATAAGTGTCCTGACAGAAAACTGAGTAGAACTATGACTTTATTTCTTGAACCATGACCTTATCATAACTATAACAGATTGCTCCAAACTTCCATTTGTGAGCTAAACAACAGAATAAAATTTGTAACAACAAAAGGAAAGTTTGCAAGATGGGAAGCATTGTTCTGATGTTATAACTGTACTGTTCATGAGCACATTTCCAGGAAAGCAAAAAGCATTCCTAACTTTATAACAAGAGAATATTTGACACAGAAGTGTGTTGTTAATTTTTAAGAAGCGCGCCTGAAGCAAGCGAGCCTGAAACAAGTGAGCTTGGTGCAAGCGAGCACGAGTCAAGCGAGCGTAGAAGTTCAAAGCGGAATCCAGTGGGCCCATAAACCACAACTAAACATGAAAATCTCTGCTTGGATCGGAGGAAAAAATCATATCTATACTATCAATGATAATATTAGTTGGTTGGATTATATGCAAGACTGGAAACCTAGGTGGGAGTTGAGACATGCTGAAGTATTATATGCTAACTTACAAGGATCCGATGCTTTTATTAGACTAGTGCCAGAACTTAGAAGAATGCCTATGGGATCTAGTATTGACGTACCAGAGATGATTTACAACAACTCCTTGAGAAAAGCAGCTGATGCAAGCAATTGGTTAACTCACTTATACCATGATCTTAACCTAATCTCGACGAAGGGCTCTACACCTCACCCCGGGCTACGACTAGAATAACAATACTACTGTATTAATCGGATACGTTCTTTGGAAGCATGGCCACATCAAGATGCTAGTCTCCGGTTTCCAAGTACTACACACACTTATGAAAAATATAAAAAATTATGGTGGAAATTCTTGAGAAAAGAAAATAAAGATAGAACATATTATACCATGCTAAAGTTTGGACCTCAAATGACACATATCCATGAGGATCCTACATGGTTCAACCCTGATTGGACTAGAGACTGGTGGCGGTCATTCGGCATCAACCCGACAGCATTAGATCCAGGTGATATTTATAATCTAAAACGGGAAGTTGGAGAATCTCTCGAACAGGTCAAAGATATTTTGTAGACAAAGCTTACTGAGGCTCAAATCCTTCGGTACTACGTTAAAAACGAACGATGGTGGCTTGTCAAAACCCACATAGACGTCCACATGCATAAGAATAGACGTGTGGTCCTAAGGTTTGTTTATTCAAAGGCATGGGTTGTTGAATCCAACGTCTTTCGAGAATTGTATGGTCCCCCATACTTCGATGAGTTGTAAATATCTCAAAAGTATTTGGCTATGAGTGGGGCCTGTCCATTCAAATTGTCAAAAAGATTGAAAATAAAGTATTTGTAACTATGTCATGATAATATAAATAAAGCCCTACTTTTCTCTCTGTCAATATGATTGGAAATCTATGTTATGTATTAAACACCCTAAGTTAATATTACAAGTAATTGTCAAAAGGAAGCATTAGTTGGGAGTATGACTGAAAGCTACCATTTTTCAAAACAACTTACATGTTTACGGTTCCGTTTTTGCTTGATTCAATTACTTTCAGTCATCTAAGAAGACCATGCTTGAATAAGATTATACAAGTTCGACAACATTGTATAAAATATTGTTTTTGAAGATTTGTGAACACTTATTAACCACTTAAAAGATCTTACTTTTGAAAGTCTTAAAAACTTTTAGACGTTTTCCATAATGGTTAGTGATTTTTATTTTATATTATTATTGTTGAATATAAATATCTTACTAAATGTGACTGGACTTCAATTACCAAGTCGATGAACACAAAATGATGGGATGAGAGAGACTTTAGGGCAATGATGACACATCTGATAATTGGATGGTTTGATATGGGAGTCAAGACCCAAAGGACCAATAAAAGAAAGCTCATAATTGCATGAATTTGTAATCATAAGAAAGATAAAGTGATCGTATTCCTCATCGCTTGAATGCCTACATGTTGAGAAAGGGAATGAGGATAAAGTAACATTATAAAAGGCGTGACACGTCACCTTTTAAGAGGCGCTATGCCTTGCGGTCGAATCTAAACTTTTTTCCCATGTTGCATGTAGAACCAAACAGGTATTTGTCAAATCTATCTTCCTCGAGCAAGGGGAGTTTAGGAAGGCTAAAGGAAAGTTAGACATCCAGTAGGTCTAGAAGAGTTGTATATTCAACTAGATGTCAAAAGACCAGAAGAAAATTTGAGAAACACAATGAAATTTTTCATGGTCAAGGGGGTCATGTTCCTATGGTGATGAGACAAAAGACGACCTCGAGGTGCCCTTGAGGTACATACATTTAGTGAAACAATGGGTACCCAAGGATCTTCCTCAACCGAACACATATTTTTGTGTGAACGATAGGATATATCGAATAGCACCGTCATCAATACATGGTTTCGGGTTGTTCAGCATGGATGGCATAAGGGTCCCTTACAACACATGTACATAATAGATGGAGTATGTTGGACCCTGTTACAGCTACAAAGATTGGATGTGCCTGGTCCAATTTACAAAAAGTATGCGTAGCTATGGATTGTCAACAAACTATTTACAGTTGAAAGACAAAAATCAAAATGAAGGAGCAACGTTGTACATGGACGGAAGGCCAAAGGCCACAGGGAATATTGCGGGGTTTATAAACAGTACACAACCAGGGTCTACAATTAAGCAACCAAACTGCGAATTTGAGGGGCGTGAAGGAAACCGTGTTTTTGTAGTTGCCATTAAATCAATATTTGCAGGGGAAGAGTTGCTTATTAATTACAATTTGAACCGAGTAGATACAAAAAAGGTTACTATGGGAGTGGTACATAGAACAATTTACCCAACCTTTTATTAATGAATTTAACATATTAAGGATTTTTTCGTTAGTTTATTTCATTTAAATTTTCCCCATTTACTTCGCAGGCTAGTGATCGGGATAAAGCACTGCCAGTAGATGGTCGGAGGAGTACATCTTCCTCGAGGGATCAGGTATACATCTTTGTAATAGTGCACATATAATAAGAAAAAATAGTTGACTTTCACTATGTTTAGGTGACTTTCACTATGTTTTTTATTTAGGTTTCTGTAAGGGGCAACTCCCAGTTATTAGTAGATTGGGGCAAGTCACCTATGAGCATCGATCCGAGGAGTGGATCACGATCCTATACGTTGCAAGTATAATCCATTGGAATTGTTCATATAATTTTAGGAATCTATCATGATATAACTCAATAGTCTTTTATATTTTTTTGTTGCAGCTCGATGAATCGCTGTATGAAACAACATCAGAAGAATGTCCAGTAGATCCTAAAGTGGCCGAGATCCTTAAAGATGATAGAAAAATTGGTGAAGCCACAAACCGGTTTATGATGATAGACAAATTGTTGGAAAAATATACTGCGGAACTCGTTTCTCTGCTTATCAAGTTTCCGCAGACAAGCGAGAACCTGGCAAGGATTGAATTGTTGGAACGGAAATCTAAATCCTTGGAAGTAAGTTGAGGAATCTTGATTCATAAAATAATTCATTTATAACTTTATAATTTTCTCTTTTATATGATAGTACTGAACATGTAAGACGTGGTTTGTATTTACAGAATTATTGGAAAACACACAATAGTGGTGGAGGAGATGTTGGCCGCAGCGAGGCTCGTGGAGAGATGTGGCATCATGAGCAAACGACTCCACGTACTACATCGACTCCTTTGCCATTATTGTCGATTGAACAGTCGGCAACATGTTCTGACACACCACGGACCCCAACTGTGAGTGCACCGACCGCTGGTGACCGACGCACACCGGATCATCCACCGAAAGAGGTCGACAACGAGAATCTTGGTAATATTGATATCGACCTAGTTGCATTTCCAGGATCTTCCCGTGTCACTAGCAAGGGAACAATGGAGGTAACATTTTTTGTCGACGCCGATCTCGTCCCAATAAAGATCGATAAGGTCCCAGGTAATTAATTATGTTGATCAAGTTACTATTTATAACTTCATTGTAATATACCGATAAAATGTTTTCTTTCAACTAATTATGATCATGGCATGATCGTTTCGCAGGAAATGACGTTTTCTATAAACAAATGAATGACGCGTGCTTTGAGATCTTCGGGCCCACCATCCGAGAAAGCTGGGATAAACAATGGAAATGTTTAAAAGTTGAACTCATGCATCGGTTGGTTGGCCTGTTCGGTGACAAAACCTTTAATAAAGTCAAGGTCATGAAAAAGGCTTGTCAACATGTGAAGGTTGTCCGAGACCAATATAGGACACACCTTGAAAAAAACCCTAAGTATGAGCGCCCTCCAATTATTTCACCAATGGAGTGGAGAGCTCTAGTGTATGATGGAAGGGAGAGGGCTCAGAGAAGAGAAGGAAAGATAACACCAGGCACAAGGAGGTATGCAATACTTTCCACAATGTAATTCAAAACCTTATTATTATTGAATATTTCTATATCGAACTTGGAACATCTAACGTATTTCAACACTTGCATAGGCTGACAGACACATCAAAGGCCAGAAAGGCAAGAGTTGAAAAAATAGGTCAGCACAAGCTTGGGCCTGGTGGTTATTCCAATTTCGCGGCACGATTTGTAAGTTTCGAAAAACCAATAATGCATGCAAATAATAAATTACAATTTTTTTTTTTTTTTATTGCACCGAAAAATGTTAATTAACGATGTTATGCAAATATGCAGGCCGAACGATTCAATGAACAACCCACTAAGGAAGACATGAAGCTTGGCTTCAAGGAAGGCTTTGGAGCTGTTGTTGAACGACGAAAAAGCTTGCCTGGCCAAACACAGTCTTCTGGTACCAATCCATCCGGTGCACAGGTAAATAGAATCTATATACTTTAGTGAATATTAACCGCTTGTGCAATCTATTCGTTATAAATACTTGAAAAAAAATATTGACTCTGTTTTGAGCAGGAAAGCAATGATCCCCCTAATGTCGAGGAGGGAGAACAACAAAAAGAAGATCATGCTTCTAATCCTGCTAATGAATTTATTCATATGCTAAAATTTTATGTATAGCATTGCAAATGGTGAACATTAATTGTAGTTCACCATATTTCAACTGCAGAGCATGTAGAGGGTGAAACTGTATAGGTTGAGGCTGGACAAGAACATGAACTACATGATGTGGCTACACTAGGTAAAAAAACACATTTGTAATGTTTTTTTTAAATGAAATACTTGTCATTACAATATCAAAATACAACGATGTAACATTTTCACATTGTTGCAACAAATCCGAACCCCTTGCCGCAGACATCACCACAAGCGCCTGATGAAGAACCAAGAACTGGAATAGAAAGTCCAGGGGTAGATGCTCCTCTTAGAGATTATTTACCATTTATAAAGAGAAGAAAAACTGCTAGTAAAAAGAAGTGACTCGAAAAATGTACTCGTCTAATTATTTTTTATAACAATATATCTCCCATGATTTTTGGCCTAATGAATGAATGAATGGTTTAATGGTTTAATGATTCAGTGTAGTAAACTGTTACCTTTATTGAATGTTAGTTTTTATTGAATGAATTTGTTGATTGAATGAATGAATGGTTTATTGAATGTTATCTTTTATTGTATGAATGTGTTGACTGAATGAAACAATGGTTTAATGAATGTTAGACTTTATTGAGTGAATGGTAGATGAAAGTTCATGATGAAATATGGATGAATTTGCACGTATTTGTTTTTTCAAGTACATGCATTGGGTATGGGGAATTGAGAGTGATGTGATGGGGGGGAGGGGCCATAAGAGCTTTCACTTTCACGTGGTTGGCCCTTTTCAGTAGAGAATATTAAATTATTCTCGAAACAGAGAGGAGCTCAATGAATGGCTACGATGCTGGCTTTCTACAACCCACTAGCGTGTCATCAAAATTTTGACAATTTATTGGAGCTTGTTGTGATGTTTGGTTGCTCATCATAACCAATTTTGAGTTTCCACAACTTCAAAGGCTGAGTAAATGATGCACTAGAATCAATATCCTTAACCTTCTCTTTAATTTCATTGAAATCAATATCCTTAACCTCACATTGAACCCTTCCAAAATGGTCTATTTACCATTGAAGCCTGGATTCTGAAGCATGATATTTGCAACTAATCTCGCATACACCAACAACAATTAGAAACATGCTTCCTGTTGTCAATGTTCATCATTTTTTATGGCTGCAACTTAACTGAGGATATTCGAACCCACGACCTATGTCTAGTCCCAAGGCTAACACCTTCAAGCTTGAAGTGCAACTGACAATGGGAGACCACCTTCAAGCAGCTTGATTCATTCTGCATGCATTTCATAGTGGGAGACGACGAGCTACCACCTTTCTTGATTCATTATGCATGCATTTCACTATGCAACAGTCTCAAATCCCCTCTGCGCTTTCCCTAAATTAGTTTCTCGATTCAGCATGACCCACGCCTGTCGTCCGAAGAGTGTTGCCAACGGTCTAGAGTTTCATCCTGGAAATGGTGACGATTCATGGTATTATGTTTCCCTTCGGCTGCAATATGACAAACTCAAAGCTCTCATACGAAGGTTTGTCTGACAAATGTGATGGTTTCGGTTTCTCGATTCAGCATGACCCAAACAGTCACATTTGTCATACAAACCTTCGTAGTGGACTATGAGTTTTCCATATTGCAGCTGAAGGGAAACATAATACCATGAATCGTCACCGTTTCCAGGCTGAAACTCAATACCGTTGGAAACACTCCTTGGACGGCGGGCGTGGGTCATATTGAATTGAGACACTAATTCAGGAAAAAAACATTGAATCTAAGACCGTTGCATAGTGAAATGCATGCAGAATGAATGAAGAGTACTGGGTGTCGAGAGAAATGGTTGTGGGACTTCGTATGAGAGTAAATGGCGATGGGAATTGATTGACAAGGTCAGGCTTGAAGTTGGTAGCCTTGGGACTAGACATAGGTCGCAGGTTCGAATCTCCTCAGTTTAGTTCGTACTCGGTTATTCTTTCGATGCAAATTATAGATTTTATTTATTTTCCTTTGTCAACTTTATGTATCCCTTTTTCTTTATTTTTCTTTTTTAACATTATGTATCCCCTTTTGATAATCGAAATTGTTAATATCGAGTCACTCGAGAATGAACGTAAAGAGGATTTCCACGGAAATCTGTTCCATCCAAACCTATCAAGTGTACTTTTAGGTCAAAAATATTCTTGTAACAAAGCGATGAAATATCTTAGAAGCAAATGTAACAAATCCCTGAAAGAAGTTCGCGTAACATAGTGGTTTGTGTTTGCAGGAATCCTTCCTTTTATCCACTCTGTTTTCTTTTGTTGCACTTTCAAATTCATCTGCAATGATATCAACACACTACACATTATGGGAATAAGACGTTCACATTTGCATCTTCCACTACTACATCTAATTAAATATCATCTCCTTGCAACTCCACCATTGTAACACCACTCTCTTCTATAGTGTCATCTTCTACAACAACACTACTCACTACTACAACATATATCCATTACAACTTTTCCATTGTTTATTGAGTTTCTTGTACAAGCTCGACCTTTACCCCCAATCTTTTCCTTATTGTATTTTGCTACAATCACTTCTTCTACACCTTTACTTGACTTGATAGCTTGAATATTAAATAATGCTAAGTATGGTTTTAGCTTGGAGTGAACACTTAGAGTTGTCGTTTCAAGTTTGATAATAAAAGCCACCTTTTAAATAATGGACTATTATAATAATTAGAAAATATGTTCAACTTTATTATAAAGGTAAAGTTAAATTATTATATTAAAATCATATATAATTTATAAATGATTTTATAATAATAATTTAAACTTATTTGGAAAAATATTTTCAACTTTATTATAAAGGTAAAGTTAAATTATTATATTAAAATCATAAATAATTTATAAATGATTTTATAATAATAATTTAAACTTATTTGGATTTGAACAAGAATGAGGCATGGGACAACTTCAGGCATGGTACAACTTGGCATTTGCAATGAAGTAGGAAGGCTATAATAGACCTTAATTTGGACAATGAAAGGCAATTGTCGTTTAAACATGACTTCACAATGTTCAAGACTTTGAGGCTGTACTAGAAAAGAAAAAGAGGAATTGTAGCAACATACACTTCCAAACAATATTGTTTTTTTTTTAAATTTTCCATAGGTGTCGGATAACCGACGGCCATGGCAAAGAAAACCGACGACTTCGCCATAGATTCGACGGCCAACGACGTCGGTGCTCAGTTATTTTCAAGTGGGATCGGCGTCGGTTTTCTGACCTCCATAGTGCACAAAACCAATGACTTTGCCATAGCTCCGATGTCAAAAGACGTCGGTGCTCAGCCATTTTCAGTTATGACTGTCAGTTTTCCGACCTCCACAATGAAAAATATCGACAACTATGCCATAGATCCGACGCCAAAAGACGTCGGATCCAAGCTATTTTTAGTTGTGAGGGGCGTCGGTTTTCCGACCGCCACAGTGAAAAATACCGACGACTATGCTATAGATCCGACGGCCAAAGACGTCGGATCCAAGCCCTTTTCAGTTGTGAGGGGCATTGGTTATCCGACTGCCGGAGGCGTCAAAGAACCGACGAAGTCCGAGCCGTCGATTTTAATCCAAAATTGGACTGACGTTAAAAAATTACTGAGGTTGTCGGATAGTCGACCACAAAATGTAGAAAATCCCACTTTTTGGCCGTCGGATTTTGGGTCCAAAAAACCTAGTGATGCTATTGGATTGAAATAATTGATCAATCACATATTACCCCCAAAAATTGAAATGGATTGTGCTTGATTACCTTTCCTTAATAACTAGACATCCACACTCCAAGTGGTTAATCCAAAATCCTTCAAACATGTCCTAAAACCCCTCATCCACAATAGGAACACTCAATTACTTCTCAAGCCTTGAAACCTCTCAATTTGGTGCCAAAATTGGAGCACATTCCATATTGTTTCACATGTTTGGGTATTATGGTGAGTTTATAGTTTTGTGTGCAACTCCAAATAAAAAAGAAATGCTTTCATTGTGTTTTGTTTTGTTTTTTTCTTTATATGCGTTTGCAATTTATTTTGTATATAATAATAGATACATTTGTTATAATGATAATTATTATAAAATAGTTTCAAGGTTTATTTCAAGTATTCATAAGTCAAATGTGAAATTTCTCCCCCCAAAAGTTTATATTTTTCAAATGTAAAGGTCAAATTATTTATAAGAGGAGACTGAGAATAAATTTGAAAAGATTATGAACTTAGAAACTTCCATTTCTAAGACTGCAAAGTTTGCAGAATATATGTTATCATGCAGGCATCCCACTAGAACTTGTACATTATACTTGAGAGAACAACCATATAAGTTCCAAGTCAGAAAAATGTTGAATTTTTTTCTTTATAGATGAATAACCATAGAGGTGTTGATGAAATCTATAACAAATGTCATAATATGGAGAATAACTTTGTGTGTAAGTTTTTACTTGCATACATATGCCCTACCTCATCCACTAATATGGTCTCCTAATCCTCATGTGGGAGATGTCTAGTTGAGGGAATTATATTCTTGGGTACAAAATGAGGAGAGCAGATCCATAAAAGCATAAAGATACAATTAAAAGAAACTCATCATGAGCTTATGGGTGAGGGTTGAAACTACTAAGCTTAGAGATGTATCCATAAACTATGTTAATGGTTTATATATGGAGGTGCTCGCAATTCATAAGTATTTTCCAAAGGATTGTAGTAGTTTTCACATGGCTGTTGAAAGTGAAGGTGGCTCCAACCACTAATTTAAACACAAAAATTGGAGATCAAAACACGATTGCAGAAGCAAAATTTCTTACATAAATACAAAAGAAAGATGTACAAAAACCCTTCTATCCCAAATAGAATTGAAAACCCTCCATCCTATCACAATTGATAAAACCTTATATCCTAACATACTCCAATGGTACTAACTTGAAAGACAAATTTGTTGATGCCACTTTTATAATTCAATTCCCCTTCATGTAATAATTAAAAACATTGAACCAAAGTATCTCACCAACTGGGAGGTCATTGAAGGATAGAGTAGTTTGTACTCTTTTCAAATCCATCTCATATAGTTTTTGTAGCATTTTGACACTAAAATCTATAGAGGAAACCAATGATCCTTTTACCTTGAATAATGTGGGACTGTTAGTAGTCCAAAAAGTGTTTCCTTCTAAGATATTGGATATAATTAGTTTTTTTTTGTTTATGATCCTTTGCTACCAGCCACCCAAAAACTTATCATCTTTCATTCCCTTAAATGACTCTCATAATACCTTAGGCATAAATCGTTGTCCCGTTCAACATTGGATCATAGAGAGTTATAGAGTAGTTGTATTAACTTGTCACAAGCTTGATTGGAAGGGATCCAACAACACAAGTTGTAAAACAATTAAAAGTTTGCATTTAGTTAATGAGGATTGGTTGGATGGAAATGAGTACAACTCAACCAACCAATGAAACCAACTACAATTCATATCTCATTTGCATAAAACAATAGGTATGTGATGAATCTAGGTGGATTTGAGGGGTTAATATGATAACTAGATGAAGGAGGGAATCTTCCTAGAGGAACTAAATCATTCCACATGTCCACATATATCAAAGATCATAAATTTAATAATTTGGTTTGTCCCATATCTATCATACAAGTTTGGATCATCTTTCTTTATAACATGCTTGCTAGAAACCATGAGCCATGAATGATGTTTTCGGTATTGAAAATTAAACTACAACATGTTGTCTCATTTTAATGATTGTAGGTACCACCAAATAGGTACTTGTTGGATCTATCTTCCTGAAGTGAGGAAGATAGAATAGAATAGGTTCAAAGCGAGAGCTCTAATAGAAGATCTAACGGGTCAAGATCAACTAGAGGTGAAAAGGTAAGGAGAAAATTTCGTAGACGCATGGAACTTTTTCTTTCTGAAGGAGGATCATGTGATTATGATAATGAGAGCATATGTGACATTGAGTTGCCCTTGAGGTATAGAAACATTGTCAAACGATGGCTACCCAAGGAGCTACCCCAAGTGGACACGGATTTCTTCCTCAATGGGAGGACTTATCGCATTGCTTCATCCTCTTTACATGGATTGGGGCTATTTTCCATGGATGGCATAAAGGTGGCATATGGCACTGAAACTGAATTGATGGAGTATGTCGGACCATGCTACAAATACAATCACTGGTTGTTGTTTGTCCAATATACGCGAAGTATGCGGACATATGGGGTGGTAGAAAATTATTGTCAACTACTGGAAAACAATCTGAACAAAGGAGCAACTGTGTATATTGATGGAAGGCCAAAAGATTCGGGAAATATCACAAGGTTTATAAATGGCACACGACCAAGGTCAACAAATAAGCTACCCAATTGCATATTTGAGGGGCATGAAGGAAATCGTGTATTTGTATGTGTAACAAAATCAATAGCTGCAGGTGAATATTTGTTGATTGATTACGGTTTGAATCAAAGAGATGTGGGGGTTTCTATTATGGGGGTAATTTTCTTATACAACATTCAACTCATCCTTTGATCGATGACTTATTATTTTTCTCTTGCAACAAATTTATTTATATGTCATGCTTTTTATAATATACACATGGTTAATTATATGACATGCTTTTCATTAATCACGTTTAAGAGACATTGTTAAATATGTAATTTTCATTTTTAATATGTCTTAATTCTTATATTGTGGTAGGGTGATCGTGGCCATATGCCACAAGATGACCGTGGAAAGTCACCAATGGTGACGCATGAGGTAAATGTTAGTTTAATAGTACCTAATAGCATCAATGTAATAGTAACCACAATTCATGATTATATTACATCTGTTAACATTTGAATTTTTTTATGCTAATGAGCTGAATATTTCAATATGATATCATTCTTATGGTATTGTGGCAGGGGGCCAGTACTCAGAGCACACCTACAACTTCTGGACAAGTAAACGTGACTGTCATATTAACAATAAAGATTTTTACATTAATCACGTTTATTATACATGGTTCAGTTTTTACTTATCGATATGAATATGTCTTGCTTCTTGTATTGTGGCAGGGTGACCGTGGGAAGTCACCAATGCTGTCGCATCAGGTAAATGATAGCGTAATAGTACCTAAACATGATTATAGTATATTTTTGTTATTATATGCATTATATTTTTTTACGTGATTTTTTGTAATGATAGAAATAAATTAACTACTTTTATTGATTGACGTTCGTAGAGCACACTACATCAGGATGATGAGGTGTTCATTGAGGAAGATATATTTTATTCAACCAACCCAATGGAAACTGTGAAGAAGGCTTTGAAAAAGTGCAATAAAGACCTTCTTAGACCAATTTTAATCAAACCCAGGTCTGAAGAAATCAAAGCAAAAATTGATGACTTGAGGCAAAAGATAAAAGAATACGGGGTAAGTGGCATCTTTGAAAGTTTTTACAAACTATGACATATATTCATTTATGTTATTTTAGTTCTCTTTTTTTATATGATCTAATCAATTGAACTTTTCTTTCTGTAGGAATTTTAGGAGATAACACTCGTGCTCGAGAATAAGCTGCAGAGGTTGATATTGGTAGTAGCGATAGTTCAACACATCGTCAATATACCGTACCAACGAGGCTATTTGCCTCTCCTGAACAACAATGCACTTTAGATGCTACGACCTCATCGGATGTTGGAGGTCAACATGGCCCTTCAACCACCACTACTTCACAGGATGTTAGAGAGGACAGTAGCATCGAATGTGAAAGTTGTTGTCCTAGCACAGTACATGTGGTTAGCAAGGTATCATTTCCCGTTAGCTTCTTGGTGGACAAAGACTGTGTTCCAATCAAGATATCGAATATTGCATGTATTATTTAATTTATTCAGTGTTTTTTTTCATGTAATTCAAAGCCACATACCTCAAATTAGTTTTAATTAATAATATATATATTTTTTGCTGGAAATAATGTTTTTTATAAGAACCTGCATGATAAGGCGTTGGATATTTTTGGGCCCACCATCCGTACATGGTGGAATGCCCAAAATAAGAAATTGAAAGATGATTTGATGAACCACATGGTCAGCTTGTTTGGTGAAACCTTCAACATAAAAGGTGTCACCACAACAACTGGCTTAAATTTGAAATATGTCAGGGCAAATTATAGGGACAATTTGCAAATTAACCATAAGTATGAGTGTCCTCTGATGGTTCCAGAGAAGGAGTGGAAGGTGCTAATGGAGGATGCAAAGGAGAAGGCATTGAGAAAACAAGCAAAGACTCGGCCAATCGGTTCAAGAAGGTATGACACATATCATATTTTCAATGAACAATGTTCAATTTTTTTAAAACTTTTAAATATATTTAAGTTTGTTTGTAGAGCGCCATACGCAGGGATGGATTTGAGAGAAGAAAGGACCTGCGTTATTGTAATGATAATTCTCGACGTTTCGATCCCTACTGTGGGATCATCATCAGGAGACAGTGAAGTCTGGGAAGAAAATTGTGATTGCCCAACGATCTCTTTATATGTAATGGTGATGGTGGTTTGGTGGATGGAGGTAGGTTAGGTTAGGTGTCAGCTCAAGTTTTAAGGGAGTTTAGGGTTTGTCTAGTTATAGGATTAAATAACAGATCGTTATGTATTATCTAGTTTCTCAAAGTTATGGAAATTATTAGTAATTAGTTGGATTAATTTAATATAATTTTGATTTTATTTAAATTGATGTTTTTTATAAATTCCTATAATTGTAATATTAGTTCAATCTAAAATTCCTTTATCAATTAATTTTATTTAGATTACTTCAAATATTATAATGTTTTTTAATTTTTAAATGTTTTTAATACATGTTTTTATTTTATAGATTGCAATTAGGTTTTTTTAATTTAGTTTTCTAAATTTTAATTGGATTTAGTTTGAGGTTCAAGCTAAAGTAAAAAATGAATGAGTAGTTATTTTATATTATAGCTTATTTGAGTTTAATTTATTATTGCGGGTTGTAATTTTTGTTTTCTTCTTATTTCATCAAGCTATATTAATTTTGTATTGTTTTTATAGAGTGAATTGTTTAATATATTAATTTATTAAATTAATTAGATTTTTCTTATTATTTGGATCGACATTTAATAAATTTTTAAGGATTTGTATTGTTTTTACTTAAAGTTTTATGATTATTAATGTGTAGAACAAGTGCTAAGTCTTATTTGATTTAGCATCTAGGTTTAAAGGAAAAGTAGGGTATAATGACTACGGAGGACTAATAGGTTCTTCTAGTTCTTGTAGTGCTTAGAGGTTTGCTTGTTCTGCAACGAGTGTATTAGGGGTTTCCATGCATCACTTAGTTTGGCTCCATCATCCCTATTAAGGCAATTTTCATGCATCTCGATTTCGATTTTCTCTCTTATCTTTCGTTTTGTGGGGTTGTCTACTTTAGCTATGACGGATGCCTTTTCTAAGAAAATTTGATGCTAGGTTAGGAGAGAATGTTCTAGTAGGGCTAATTTTTTATGCCTATCATACCTAAGCTCAACACTATGTTCTTTAAGTTGTGTTGCTATTGACCTACCGGTTTCTCCTATATAGGGCATACTACATGAACAAGAAATGGAGTAAACGCCTTTGTGTGACATGGGGGCTATAGGGTCTTTTAAGGAGTCTACTAAGCTTCTTATTGTGTTGGAGGGGGTGAAGCATACTTTGAAATTGTGTTTTCTGAGTATCTTTGCTAGTTTATCAGTGGTTCCGTTGATGTAAGGGAGGGAGATCCTATTTTATTGTCTGTTATCTTCCTTCTTGTTTTTTCTAGGTTTCTTCGCAAATTCTACAGCTTTCTTGAACTGATTAGTATCATATCCATTATTATTGAAGACAGTGCCTAAGTGTTCTATTTCCTGGTCTATGTGTTCTTCATCAGCGATTCTGATGGCCCTGGTGACCAATGTATTGATGACACCAGTTTTCTGTGGGGGATAATGGTGTGAGTTAGCGTGCAGGTATCTTTCGGTGTGGGTCTTTTTTCTATACACCTGGTGTGCTATGGATCCATCATCTTTTCTTGTGATTAGTACGTCAAGGAAAGGAAGAATTTTGTTCTCCTCAACTTCCATGGTAAATTTAATGCTACTGTTTTGTGAATTGAGGTGTTCGAGAAACTTGTCTAAGTTGTCCTTCCCATGAGGCTAGACCACATCTGTGTCATCTATGTAGCGTTTCCATCGTTTAGGTTTAAGGGGGGATGATTCTATAGCCTTTCTCTCAAAGCTCTCCATGTATAAGTTAGCTACTATAAGGGAGGGAGAGGGGTGAACCCATTGCGACACCTTCCATTTGTTCAAAGAACGTGTTCTGGAATGTGAAATAGGTGGACCTTAGACAGACTTCAACCAACTTTGCGGTATTATCGTTGGTGAGATCCCTTATGGTTTCAATGGCATCACTTGACTGGGATTTTAGTGTAAAGAGAAACTACGTCAAAGCTGGCGAGTATGTCATTGTCTTAAAGTTTTTCGGTGTTGATTTCTTTTAACCAACTAGCGAAATCTTTGACGAAGGAGTTTGTTTTTCCCACCAGAGGTTTGAGTAAATTGGCTAGGTGTTTTGCAAGTTTGTATGTGGGAGAGCCAATTGTATTTATGATTGGACGAAGTGGGACACCTGTTTTATGAACCTTGGGAAGTCCATATATGCGTGGGATCATTCCTTCTTTGGGGCAAAGTTTGGTCTTCAGGCTGTCATCCAGGTTCGAGATTTTTATGGTGTTTGTTACCATTCTATGAATTTTCTTGCTCGGGTCTTTTTGCAAAACACGGTAGCTTCCACAGGCCAGATGTTCATTCATTTTCTTTATGTAATCGATGGTGTCCAGGATTACTGTAGCGTTCCCCTTGTTTGCGCGTATCATCTTGATGTCTTTGTTGCTTCGCAGATTTTGTAGCGCTTGTCTTTCAGCTGGAGAGATATTGGGTTGGGGAGGTTTGGATTTTTGGATCACTACAGCGCAGTCTTGGCGAATACCTTCAGCTTCCTCTTCAGGGAGGTTCCTTAGGCCATATTCTATCTTATAGATGAGGTCCTTCGCTGGAATGGATCTAGGTGCTAGGGCAAAATTTAAACCGAGTTCAAGTACGCTGAGGGCGTTTTCATCGATGGTGGCATGTGATAGGTTGATGACAGTATTCTTCTTCTGCGTCATATTGCCTGCTGTTCTGGCATTATTTGTTGTCTCATCGTTCCTTGCGTTGTCTGTTATATTCTCAGTGTTGTTTTGGGCCCTATCTGTAATATTCTTAGCGTTGTTCTGAGTGCTGTCATGGGCCTCCGCTACTCTCCTACAACCTAATTTATTGTTATCTGGATTGCTATCGTGATTTATTTTACTACAGCTCAGCGTATCCTTTCTATCTACGTGTTCTCTATATCCCGTTGGAGTCGGAATGCTGGATATGTTCCTGTTTCCTAATGTTTCGATTTTCTTTTTCTGTCTAGCGGTGGTTGTCATGTATCTGCATTCAGATTTCATACTTATCGCAGAGTTTGTACTTTCCCATAGGTCTGGTCTGATAGTGTTGGCAAGCTTTAAATGTAAACGATATGATAGTTCTGATAATCGTTGCAGTTTGCTACGAGTACGCTTACGTTCGGATCTAACCAAGGACAAGCTTAACTTTTTGAAGGTAGATTCATTTCTGGAGTTGTGGAGCGGGTGTTTAATGATTGCAAATTGGGGAATGATGTTCTTATCTCTACAGGTTTTCAGAAAGTCTAGGTTTTCAGAAATTTTTTGGCTACAAATAATGATCGTTTGATTCTTACAATTCGTGCCCTTAGTTTTTGATATCCACCCTGGCCCAATTTGTGCTGCCCATGCTTTTCTACTCTTTCCTTTGTCACTTTAGAGGTGTCGGGGAGCCTATGAATAGATCCATGTGGTTAATATGCCAACATTTAAGAGGAGAAACATTTCATGGAAGGGATACTATGATTTAGTTCATTTTTTTTTACTTCTTTCAAATTTTTATATATATGGAAAATCATTGTGTGCTAGGTGCAATTTTGTTCATTGAGGTATGCTTAACATTTGACGTAAAAAACTCTAGAAATGACTACTAGACTTCAAATTGAGAAAATGAAATCCCCATTCTTAGTAAGTTATGTGATTGTTTGTTTTTGGATCACCAAGGGTTGAGGAAACTATTTGTGATATTTGAAATTGAGTTTGTGTCTAAAATAAAACACTATGGACTAAACTACTAGATGACTTTCAAGGGGCACGATGCTAAGATTATTGATACAAAACCAAACTTTTTGTTACACCTCAAGCACATGCTAAAGGAACTTTTTTCGAAAGGGAAGCTATTTTTGTTTCTCGGGACAAAAGTCTAGGATGTAACACTTTTAATAATTGGGGTAGAACAAACTATAAAATTACTTTGAAGTTTAATTTGAATCTAAAATATTATATTTTGGATGAGGGTGCAATGCTACTATCTCAAGGAAAGAATCACGATGAACTTGATTCAAAGACAAACTTGAATTCTCCAGTTAATATTGCACCCTAAGTACTTGCTAAAGGAACCATTTCAGAAAGGGAATCCATTTTTTTTCTCGGGACAAAAGTCTTAGAGAAGGTGAAACTTATAAGAATAACGACTGCCAAACTTCTCTAGAGTTTAATTTGCATCCAAATGAAAATATAATGGATAAGGGTGCAATGTTTTTTTCTTTGTGAAAATATCATGGTACCTTGATATAAAGTCAAACTTGAATTCTCTAGTGAATGTTACACCTTAAGCACATGCTAAAGGAACCTTTTGGTAAATGGAAACTACCATTTATCAGGATATAATTCTCGTAGATGGTGAGATTTCTAAGAACTAGGGTAGAGAAAAATGTGAAACTTCTTTGGAGATTACAAGGTCAATATTTCATAGTTGCTTGAAATGGTAGTGTGAAAACAAATTTTAATATGATATAATTATTCATTTTGACATGCTCCTCCGACTTTTTGAAATTTTGAGGTTTTGTGGTTGTCCATATGCTTTTAGGGAGAGAGAGGATTTGAAGTAGTTAAGAATAAATTTATTGGATAGCCCAATTCAACTCTGATCATGGATCTTGAGCTGGTTTCTTGAAAGAATGTGTTGATGTATATGTAACTTCGGAATGTATTTCATATATATTTATTGTACCCTTATTAGAGATGTGTTATTCCTCTATAAGGAAGTGTCGTCATGTGGATTCACAAGTGTGTGTACTTGCCGATGGGTTATTAGACCACCATGTGTGGGGTCGGCCTTGAAATATATATATTATAATGTGGATGTACCTAGCTAGACAAGTCGGCCCCATAAGGTCACTGGGAAAACAAGTTAGTATAAATAGAGATTAGGTGATCTCTATTTATATCATTCCGAAAAGTATATCTCTCTCACTCAGAAAGTGGCGCACTAGTGAGGAGGAGGATCATTTGCTACTAGGAGACCATCTCAATGTATTTTGGTTGTACTTTGGTTGAGCCATTGCTCTCTCTATCTCTGAGGAAGTTGTGGGGTTTTTCACCTTAGGGTTTTTCCCAAGGAAACTCTGTGTCTCTTGTCTCTAATGATTTTGATTCTTGTGATGCTTGTCATATTGTAATTGTTATGCATTGATATACTGTATATGCTATTCTCTCAGTGAAGATCCTAGAGTATTGTGAATTAATGCTCAAAATTTAACATGGTATCAGAGCTAACCTGAGAAGAAGACATTTTGCAGTGACAGAAACTTGAGTTTCTTATTTATTGGGTTTCTCTCTACAGATTTTGGAAAAGCAGTATAGTAGATTGACTCTACTCATCAAGGAGAATCTATCTGTCAAATCAGAATTCAATTCTGAGCATTTTCAGATTTGGCCCTAAAAATTAGGGTTTCCACAAAAATAGGAATTTCTGAAATCTGAAGACATAGCTGGAAGCTCCTTGCAAAAATCAAAGTTTAGAGCTTTGGATCGAGATTTTTGGCTGGGTAGATCTCCGGGAAACTCAAACCCTAATTCAGGGCTCTCCCTAGTGAACCCGGGAGGACAAAAAGGCAAATCTGAAGGGTAAAACTTTGTTGATCTCAAATTCTGAATGCACCAGGATGATCAACTCATCAAAGAGCATCTTTCTATCCTTTCAGAAAATTGAAATTCACATTTTGAATTTTTAGGGTTTTTTCGACAAACCCTAATCTGGGACCACATCCAGTTTTCAACATTTCAAGTGGTAAGACCTAAATCTTTTCTATTTCCATTTGAAGTACTCTTTAAGATGTCTCACCACACCAAGCTTAAGGATAAGCTTGAAGGGGCTGATAACTTCCGAGCTTGGAAGTATAGGATTGGGTTAATCCTGGAAGAGAATGAGTTGGACTCATATATAAAAGAAGACATCCCTATCCCAGAGGATGAAGAGGCCAAGTTATTGCATAAGAAGAACTTGGTCAAGGCAAAGAGAATCATTGCTGATTCTATCAAAGACCATCTCATACCCCATGTGTCTTCTCTAAAGACACCCAAGGAGATGTTTGACTCTTTGACCAAGCTATTTGAAGGGAAGAACATAAATCGGAAGATGACTCTGTGGAATCAATTGAAAGGGGTCAAGATGTTGAATGGAGAAACCATTCAATCTTACTTCTCCAAGGTCTCTTAGATCAAGAGCAACTTGAAGCTGTGGATGAAGTAGTGGACAATGGTGAAGTTGTTATGACCACTCTGAATGGCCTACCTAGGTCCTGGGACTCCTTTATTCAAGGAATCTGTGCAAGAAAGAAATTGATCTCCTTCAGTAAACTATGGGAGGAATGCTCTCAAGAAGAAGCTAGACTTGTAGCTCGTGAGGAAAAGATGGGAGGTGAAGATCAAGCTCTTGCAACTCACACCAAAAGAAGCAAGCCCAAGAAGGAGCACTCTCGCTACAAAAGATCCTATCAAAAGAATAAGAAGGATCTAAGATGCTTCACATGCAATGAGAAGGGTCACTTTGCTTTAGATTGTCCCAAGAAAAAAAGGGATAATAACAACAACTTCAGCAAGAAGAAAAAGGGCAGCAAAAGAAAGTTCCATGCTCATGCTGCCGAGGATGATGAACCTCCAAAGAAGAAGGCTAGGGTAGAAAGTGATGATGACTCATCAAGTGAAGAAGAGTATGTTCTAATCTCTGCTCTCACAGGTACTATCTCCCATGGTTGTAATGATTGGTTGATTGATAGTGGGGCTTCCAAACACATGACTGGGTTTAAGGAATCTTTTGTGAATCTATCTGAACATGAATCACCCCATAAGGTGAAACTTGGGGATGATTATCAATACCCAATCAAAGGAAGTGGTGAAGCCTCCTACAACCTAGATTCTGGAAAATCTTTGAAGATGAAAGAAGTCCTTTATGTACTTGGGCTCAAGAAGAACTTACTCTCCATCTCTGCATTGGATGCAAAAGGTATGAGGGTTGCATTTATGGATGGCCAAGTCCTAATGTGGTCAAAGGGAAAGACCATAGATGATGCAATAGTGATTGGAGAGCAAGAGGGAGGATTGTATAAATTGAAGGGACAACCTGAACATGCCATGGTGCATGAATCCATGGAGCCAAGTGAACTTTGGCATAGAAGACTTGCTCATATGCACTATAGGGCACTTCCAATTGCAAGCAAGGCTGTAAAAGGTCTTCCTGAAATCAAGACCAAACATGAAGGTGTTTGCAAAGGATGTGCAAAAGGTAAGAACATTAAGAAGGATTTCCCAAGCAGTGAAAGCAAGGCCAAAGATATCCTAGAAATCATCCACTTAGATGTATGTGGTCCTATGTCATCCAGTTCTCTTAGTGGGTATGTTTACTATGTCTCATTTATTGATGACTTCTCCAGGAAGACTTGGGTATACTTCTTGAAGAACAAAGATGAGGTGTTTGATAAGTTCAAGGAATTCAAAACCTTGATGGAGAATCAAACTGACAAGAAGATCAAAACATTTAGATCCAACAATGGTGGAGAATTCACCTCAGGTGACTTCAAGAAGCTTTGTAGTGATTCAGGGATTAAGAGGGAGTTGACTGCTCCTTATAATCCTCAACAAAATGGAGTTGTATAAAGGAAGAACAGAACTATCATGGAAGCAGCAAGGGCAATGCTGCATGACCAGGATCTACCTATGCATCTATGGGCAGAAGCAACTAGAACAACTGTATATGTGCAGAACAGAACACCCCGTAAGATATTGGACAACAAGACACTAGAAGAGGTCTTTTCTGGTAAGAAACCTGAAGTCAGCCATCTCAGAATATTTGGTTGTCCAGTATACACTCATGTCCCAAAGGAAAAGAGGACTAAACTAGATCCTTCAGGAAAGAAGGGTATCTTTGTGGGTTACAGTGAAAGCTCGAAGGCTTACAGAATATACTTTCCAGGGTTCAAGAAGATTGATGTCAATAGGGATGTAACATTTGATGAAAACTCAGCATTCATCAAATCAAGGAAGGCACCTATCGAAGTTTACGAAGAACCTAAGGAAACTAGATTTCAAGACACTACCATGACTGAAGCAGTTCCAGAAGTTGTTCGTGAGTTTTAAGATCCATAAGAACCTGTAGATCCACCCTGTGAGGATAACTCTCACAAGAGGAAACCTGCATGGGCTAGAGAGCTCATTCAAGATGTAGAAAGATTTGGCATTCCAGAAGAAGAACACAGAGCAAAGAAGAGAACCAGATCACATACCAGCTATGTTGCTTTACTCTGTGACATTATGAACAAAGAGCCTTCCAGTTATGAAGAAGCAGCGGAAAAGAAAGAATGGAAGGATTCCATGGTTGAGGAATACCAATCAATAATGAAGAATGATGTTTGGGATGTTGTCCCAAGACCTAAAGAGAAGTCTGTTGTGACTTCCAAATGGATCTACAAAATCAAGCATGCTGCAGATGGCAGTGTAGAGAAATACAAGGCAAGATTCGTAGCTCATGGCTTCTCTCAGAAAGAGGGAATAGATTATGAAGAAAATTTTGCACCTGTAACCAGGTATACTTCCATCAGAACAGTACTTGCCCTGGCTGCAGCAATGAAATGGAAAATACACCAGACGGATGTCAAGACTGCTTTCTTGAATGGTGTAGTTGAAGAGGAAGTATATGTGGAGCAGCCACTTGGTTTTGAAATACATGACAGGGAGTCATATGTGTGCAGATTGAAGAAAGCCTTGTAAGGCTTGAAACAAGCTCCCAGAACCTGGTATGGTAGGATGGATAGTTTCCTATCTAGTTTGGGATTTACCAAGAGTAAAGCAGATTCCAACCTTTACTACAAGGTTGAGGAAGGGAATCCTGTGATTCTACTCCTGTATGTGGATGACTTATTTGTAACAGGAGATGACAGATTGATTGTAGATACTAAGAGGAAGCTTGCTGCCGAGTTCGATATGAAATATTTGGGAATGATGCATTATTTCCTAGGTATGGAGGTGTGGCAGAGTGCAGGTGGGATCTTCCTTGGTCAAGGGAAGTACACAGTAGATATCCTAAAGAGATTCGGGATGATGGATTGCAAGGCCATGGCCACACCTATGGCATCGAATCTGAAGTTTCTATGTGATGCTTCATCTGAGCCGTTTGATGTCTCTATGTATCGTCAGATGATTGGGTCCTTGATGTATCTGACGAACACGAGACTAGATATTTGCTTTGCGGTGAACCCATTGAGTCAGTTCCTAACAGATCCGAGGAGTGTTCATTTGGTTGCTGTAAAGCATGTTCTGAGGTACTTGAAGGGTACAGTGGATTATGGGCTCAAGTATGAAGCGAATCAAAAGTTTAACCTGCAAGGTTATGTTGATTCAGATTGGGCTGGCAGTGCTGCAGATAGGAAGAGCACATCTGGATGCTGCTTCAGTATGGGATCAGGTGTGATCTCTTGGTTTAGCAGGAAGTAGTCCTGCGTAGCACTGAGTACAGCTGAGGCAGAGTATGTTGCAGTCTGTTCAGCTAGTTGTGAGGTAGTATGGCTACGGAATCTATTGTCTGAGTTATTTGATCTCCCGTTGGATGCTACTGGTATCTTTTGTGATAACCAGAGTTGCGTGAAGTTGTCCGAGAAACCAGTGTTTCATGACAGGTCGAAACACATAGAGATCAAATATCACTATATCAGGGATATGGTGCAGAGAGGAGCTGTGAAGCTCCTGTACATTACGACGGATGAGCAGATTGCAGATGTGCTGACGAAGCCATTACCAGGGTGAAGTTCGAGTACTTCAGGGAGAGGCTTGGCGTTCTTCAGATTGATGACACTTCGAGGAAGAAGTGATGGACACATTTGCTGAAGCCATTCCAAGCATGTTGGAAGGAGGATCCTTCACATGGCTGTCGATGTAAGCGCTGGATGATGAGCATCAGGATGATGTTCTGGTTTCTGCTTTGTATGATCAGTTGGATCATTTATATATGTATATATGCATCATGTTGGATGCTAGATATGATCAGTTGGATCATTTATATGTATGTATGCATCATGTTGGATGCTAGATATGATCAGTTGGATCATTTATATGTATGTATGCATCATGTTGGATGCTGGATATGATCAGTTGGATCATTCATATGTATGTACGCATCATGTTGGATGTTGGATATGATCAGTAGGATCATTTGTATGTATTTTGTATATGCATCATGTTGGATGCTTGGACCATGTATCTGTATATGTATCAGGTGGATACATTGTATGATCTAGTGGATCATGTATGGTGATATGTATCATGTATTTGTATTTTTATCAGGTGGATACACTGTATGATCAAGTGGATCGTGTATGATGATATGTATCAGGTAGATACTTGGTATGCATTAGGTAGATGCATTGTATGATCAGGATGATCATGGATGACGAGCTTCAGGAGGTTGCTTCAGATGACATGCAGCAGGATGTTGCAGTGATGATGATCAGGATGATCATGTGTACATCAGGATGATGTATGGTGAGTATCAGGTTGATACTCTATGGCCGTGGATCAGGTTGTGTAGATGAGCATATAATTTGACCCTGGGATATTTACAGATAGTCTTTTGAGGTTTTTCCTATGGCATATAATTTGGCCCTGGGATATCTGGCAAATGCTCTTTCGAGGTTTTGCTCTGGGAGGACATATAATTTGGCCCTAGGAGATCTGTAGATAGTCTTTCGAGGTTTTTCCTATGGCATATAATCTGGCCTTGGGATATTTGGCAGATGCTCTTTCGAGGTTTTGTCCTATGGCATATAATATGTCCCTGGGAGATCCGATAGGTTGGGCTGTGTGCCCTTAATAAGTCCTGGGATGCTCTTGCGAGGTTTTTCCATGACCACATATAATCTGTCCCTGGGAGATCCTATAGGTAGAGCTGTGTGCTCGTAACAGCCTGGGATGCTCTTGTGAGGTTTTTCCATGACCACATATAATCTGTCCCTGGGAGATCCTATAGGTAGAGTTTTGTGCTCGTAACAGCCTAGGATGCTCTTGCGAGGTTTTGTGGTGAGGTCACATATAATATGGCCCTGGGAGATCCTATAGGTAGAGCCGTGTGCTCATAACAACCTGGGATTCTCTTTCGAGGTTTTGTGATGCACGTAATAAGTCCTGAGGATTCCACAGTATGGCCAGTGATGACGAAGACCTGCAGGTGGTGGGCCTACATCCAGTATGAAAAAGGACTGGCTCTGTAGAACTTCCAATGACGAGTAGAGTCAGAGATTGGTTGAGATAATAGCAGCAGTGATGATGACAATGACGATGCATCGATGACGATGATCCCGAGAAGAAGATTTTTCTAGTAGATATGTGTCGAGAAATACCTTCCTAGTTAAGAGGGAGTGTTGATGTATGTGTAACTTCGGAATGTATTTCATATATATTTATTGTACCCTTGTTAGAGATGTGTTATTCCTCTATAAGGAAGTGTCGTCATGTGGATTCACAAGTGTCGCAAGTGTGTGTACTTGCCGATGGGTTATTAGACCACCATGTGTGGGGTCGGCCCTGAAATATATATATTATAATGTGGATGTACCTAGATAGACAAGTCATCCCCATAAGGTCACTGGGCAAACAGGTTAGTATAAATAGAGATCAGGTGATCTCTATTTATATCATTCCGAAAAGTATATCTCTCTCACTCAGAAAGTGGCGCACTAGTGAGGAGGAGGATCATCTGCTACTAGGAGACCATCTCA
Source organism: Larix kaempferi (assembly GCA_027924585.1). NCBI lineage: Eukaryota > Viridiplantae > Streptophyta > Pinopsida > Pinales > Pinaceae > Larix > Larix kaempferi. Next base: position 17,779,868 of record BSBM01000445.1, on the reverse strand, counting down.
ATGTATTTTGGTTGTACTTTGGTTGAGCCATTTCTCTCTCTATCTCTGAGGAAGTTGTGGGATTTTTCACCTTAGGGTTTTCCCCACGGAAACTATGTGTCTCTTGTCTCTCATGCTTTTGATTCTTGTGATGCTTGTCATATTGTAATTGTTATGCATTGATATACGGTATATGTTATTCTCTCAGTGAAGATCCTAGAGTATTGTGAATTAATGCTCAAAATTTAACAGAATGTTGTTGACATTAGTAATGATAAGAAAGTACTGAGGAAAATACTAAAGGAAGGGGGAGGCTATGAAAGCACGGATGAAGGGGCACTCCTGAAAGATATGCAATAATAGTGTGGTATTTAGTATTTAGGTTTTTGTTGTGTGGAATACCATTGTTTGATTGATAGCTTGGATATCTACATCATGGAAGGGTTTTGATCGGTTAACATTGTTTCTGTTTCTTGTATAAAATATGCTTATTAGTCTTCTAAAGAGATCTAAGGGGATTGGTCTTCAGAACCATTTTGTGAATTTGGGAGTAAAGTACACAGGGAAAATAGAGAATCAAATTGTGTTTGAGATGAAAGGATCTTATAAAGATCCTTTAAAGTTCATAGATTATGATTGTATTGGTGATTATTACAAGGTTTTGAAAAAACAATGTTAGCACTAGTTATAATTTTGACTTCTATGAAAATGAAAACAATTTGCAGCACCTTACTAATTTGGGCTATTTGAAAGTGTGGTTGTGTATTTTGAGTAGTATTTCATCTTATAGAACATCTACTGTTTCAAACTTACAATTTAATGGCTTTGTAATTTGCTTTGGAAAAATAATTCATTGATGGATTAGACAGGGAATTTAGGACAATGAAGAAAGGTGAAATTGCCATGGTGACTATATTGCCTGAACATGGGTATAAAGACACCAAAAATCAGAGGGACCTAGTAATTGTGCCTCCATATTCAACCCTTATTTATGAAATTGATTTTATTTCATTCTCCAAGGTGTGGAGTCTAGATACTTATACCAGTATCATGAAGTTATTTCCATCTTAAAGATTTTTAATTTTCTCCCATATATCTCATTGGGTTCCATAAATAGGAAAAGGAGTCATGGGATATGGACATAGCAAAGAAGATAGAGGTTGCTAGAAATAAGAAGGAATATGGGAATGCATTATTCAAAGCTATTAATTTTTAAGGCCCTCAAAAAAATGTGACAAGGCAAGTTGTTGGCCAACAGTTATAGCTATATATATGAAGGAAATCTCATAGAAACTAGGATATATTATTCCCTTTTGTTTAGAGATGCATAAAGGAATTCTGTAGAAGGTAGGATATACGACAACGTTTTGTTTTGTAGATTATCAATAAGTTATATAATTAGTATAGAAAAGGCATATTTCAGTGTAGGGAATTGTAGAAGTCTCTATAATACATTTTGATTGTCTGGAGAACATCATGTATTTTTCTTCTATGCAAGATACAAAGTATATTGAATATGACAATGCTTTTAGTGAGGATGACAAAATCCAAATATTATCCCTCATCCCAATAGCTCATTCAATATTCTAGAAGATATTTATAGATTTTCATTCCTCAACATAATGATAGCATTGAACAATGTGACTAAAGATTCTAATTAGATACAACATTAAACCATGTTTTAGAGTGCAGACATGTGTTGACTAAAGGAAAAAGAACAAAATTCCAAGTACTCTCTATGGATGTTGAATATAAACAATGACACTAGGGTTTGAAGATATTGATCAATTCTCTCTCATCACTGCTTGGACTTCATAGTCCCATTGACAAACTTTTATTTTCCATTAATTGGGCATTAATAAAATTATCTTATCTTATCTTAACTTATCTTGTAAGCATATATTCTTCATCTCAGTAGAATAACCTATGTTTGGGAGGAAATTAGTCTACCCCAATAGTCACTTGCTCTAGAACACATTTCCTTTTTTCTGTGGGTTATTTTGTCTTTCATACCGACCCATGAACATAGCTTAGTCACGAAATCAATGGATCCCTTCTATGTTTATTGAAAGAGATATTTGGCACCCAATACCATCATGTATGAAATTATCTCATGGTCATATTATTCGTCATTAATTAACCCTCCGTCTCTTTGCTTAATGAGCTTATATCTCTATGCATTGAGAGTACAAGGCTTTTTAATTTTCATTGAAATTCAAAGTCGAATTCATTTGGTTGTGATGGTAATTATGGGCATGGTATAAGGAGAAATATATTGATCTTGTTGTAGCTATGGATATCTCTACTTGTGGACATGTAACATTATTTCCAATTGTGCAATGATAGATGAATTCTCACCCAAAACATCAAAATAAAGATGTTTCTCTTATGGAAAGATATTATCAAGTAAATAGGTGTTAAATACTATTGTAATAGGATATTCTAGTGGCCAAAATGGTAATACCACCTATATAATACCAAATTTTCATAGAGTTCCTTCAAACCTCATTAAAAAACTCATTAATATCTATAGTAGATCTAGAGATGTTGCAATAGGGAATTCTAGTTGCAAAAATGGAAATCCCACCTGTAGCATAGCAAATAGTCCAATGAATAGATTGCATCAAAACTCATATTAAAAAGAATACAAACAAGACGTGGAATAAATTGAAAATGGATAAACATTTATATAATGGAAATATTTTATTAAACAAAAGGTGCTAAATAATACCATAATAGGAAATTATGGTTGCCAAAATGGTAAGCCCACCTATCAAATGTCAAATTGTCCAATGCAGAGAGTGCCTCAAAAACTCATACAAAAAGACTTTGTAACTGCAGTAGAAACATAAAGATTGCAATGGGAAATTCCATATGGGAATATAAGAAGCATATAGGGATGGAAAGTGTGTGGGTATCACCTTTGATGTTGAAGGAAATCATGAATTAAGATTTGCATTGGCCTTTTAGGAAAAGATTCCAACAAACTACAAGAAGCACAAGCATTATATACTTAGTTTAGGAGGGATCAAGTTTCTAACTGTGTTAGGATATTCAACAATCAAAATCCAAAACTTGAGAAATCAATTGAACCCCAAGGAAATCACTCTTGCCATGCTCATTTAAAGAATTCAACAGGTGTCAAGGAACTTTGTATCTATACATTTATTCCAAGTTCTGAGGGTCTTCAACAAGAAAGCAAGTCCTATGAAAAATGAAGATATCACTTGAAGGTTCATAAATCTATCAACGTGGTTGGGAGCAATGCAACCAGGATCATTTGGGACTTTTGCTTTCCTTTTTTTTAATTTCCTAGAGGAGCTCTATGAGTGGCCTCGAATGTGTGGTCTCAGAGGATGCTATAACCTTCCTTTGGCAATTAGCATCTCAGTTGAGGTGGGTCCATTTTGTATGGATACTTAGGAATCTGTGTCTTTAACATGATCCAAATATTGTGGTTTGGTTTTTCATGGGCTTCATGGCTCTTGCTCCAAATTATGTCCAATGTTAATTATTTCACTCATCAGCATTGTGAATTAGACATAAAGATCAATTAGTATTTGTTGGGCACTCTATATGTCAGTTAATTAAAGCGAACACACAGAATGCTCAATATGAATTGTCAAACCCAGGAAGGTATTTTATTTCAAGGGTAATGAGCACAATCTATGCATAAACAGATTAAGCAGTTGATTAATGAATGTAAGTAATGATCCTACCTATATGCTCAGCCAACTCATTCCCTAAGCAACTAATCTGATTCACACATCTACCAATCCCAATTGAAACAATCCTTCTTACAGAATCAATCCAGAAAGTTAATGATCTAATAATGAAATGAAATGAAATTACTTTTGCAAGAAGTTAAATCCTTATGATCATCAAACTACAGCAATTAACCTTTACCAAAATGATCTATCCAGTGACTACTGTAACTCCAACATTATCTATCTAATCTATGTATGCAGTTAAAGATACAACAGCAACCAGAATTGAAATACAAGCTTGAACTCTATTAATGATTACTGGAAGTCCTAGAAAGCATAAATAACTACCAATTGATTGGGATCGAGCTTGGCTGTTACAGCTGATTAAAACACACATGCAATTTAATTGAATTGTTCTACACAATCGACTATCACACCACTCTACTACAGCTATTCAAGATGCAATTGTAAATTACCACCAAGGAAGCTAATCTCTGTTACAGCTATCATCAATATCTGCAACTTTCCACACCACACAATAGAAATGAAAGTAAACTCTTCTACCTACTTAAATCGGCTATCTCTGTGAGAAGGCGGGCCCTGGCCTTCTAACAGAGATGCCGAGAGTCACAGCTAATTAAAACTCAAAAGTGAAGAATGCTGCTCTCATATTATTAATGGAAGATCATGAGCTTCAATGCTCTGTTATAGCGTACACCAGTAATGATTGTCCAACCCTAGGCTACGAGAGCCTTCTGGGATTTATACAAAAAGAAAGACAGTTTCAGATCCACAAAATAGCGTAGCAATGAAGATCTATGATCTTCATGCTGCGCAGTTACAGCTAACTGATACAACGTGTTGAATAGTGCTGTTAATACTGAAGGATGTTGCTGTCCCGATGGCAATTGGATCAACAAACTTGAGATCTGGAATGCCACCTGTCTGTTGCAGCTAAGCTCTTCTTCAATGAGATCTGTTACAGTGGAAATATGTTACAACTCACGTGGAGGATGCGCTGTCCCTTAGAGTATGAGGAGCTGACGTTGAAGAGTCACAGCTGGCACTGCTGGGCTGATACACCTGCGCTTTTAGACCTTGGCTAAATAAAGTCACATAAATTAGTATAAACCAAGGACTAAGATCCATAAAATTTAACAGTCTTAGGCATAAAAACAAATAAAGTAATAACAAATTATACCTGTCAATGTTATAGATTGATCTGGAAAGACATGGATATAGCTCATGAAAATAGGATGGAATTAGGGCAAAAAGGTATAATAGAGGCAGCCAAAAAGGGCATTTCCTGGACCCAACATCTCCCCCCAACTATCCAATTGCATGTCCTCATGCAACAACCTCCTTTAGTCTGAACCTGAATCTGAGTGAAACCTGTGGAGATTGGTGATGTTATAAGCAAATTCTGGTGCCTCCCCTCGAGGAACAAACCCATAGCAGTATACCCAATGCTCCCACCAACTCTCTTATTCTTCTAATGTTAGAGAATAATTGGTTCTGTAAGAATTGCTTATAGGCAACCAAATGAGGGGGAACTTAAATCTTAAACCAATCCACCAAGGTCCACACCTCTGCATGCATTGCACATATCTAGGCACCCTAGTGAAGGCTTGCCTAAATTTTTTGAAGCCATATGGATCCATTTCCTTCAGAGAAGAGGATGAGTATAGCCATATGTATTCACTGCCTTCCAGGGCATCCTGCTACATATTAAGAATCATTGGGAAGCATGTAGTAAGGAGTTTATCTCGCAGGCTCTCAAAATATTGAGCAATTGAAGGAACCCTGAGGGATTTAGCATGACAGGCCATGAATATTGATGGATTCTAAGGTTCCTCCCTAATCCAGAGAGTAGAATTCTCCTCATTCCTGAGGATAGTTTGGAAAGCATCCTTCCATCTTACATGGTTAATGACAAAGGAGGCAAATGCCCTCAGCTGAACATCCCCAAGAACAGGTAAAGGGTCAGATGGAACAGAAACATAGAAAGCCCTATCATGCAAATATAACTCACATAACAAATGCTGATCCTCAAAGTCACTCTCCAGAAAAGTCTCCAGAAATTGATCAGCTGTTTCCAACTCAAATGATCTTCCATCTTTGAGAGCCTTCAATTTAAATAAGGTTGTCTGCTCATAGAGGAAGACAGGATAAGAGGGGGATGGAGCTCTGCAACTCATTAATTCTATAGAAAGATTATACATTTGCTTTTTGTCTTGCTGTAGGGACTCAAGCTTCTTCAAACCTTCCAATTTTTCTTGGAGTTTTTCCCACCGAAGCTTCTGGAAGAATAGCTCCTCAACCCATTTTTCTCTTAGTCCCTTAATGACATTCATATGCTCCTGGAGAGATATCATACCTTCTTTGAACGGTTCCATCCATTTGAGCCATTTATCTAGTTCAAGGTTTAACCAGAGAATTTTCTTCTCTAGTCGTTGAATTTTTCTGTCTTCTACCTCCTTTTCATCATCAGAATCTAGATGAATGACTTCCTTGTCTTTCCTCAGCATTGTGACAGCTTCATATTCTATTGGGATTGCAATGGCTTGTGCATGTGGTGCAGTATCAGCCATAGGGTTTAAGGATGCTGGTTCTTGTGTAACATCATTCTTCATATCCATATCCATCTCAGCTTCCTCAGTCAGTGCTACAGTCTCAGTTAGTATTTTTTGTTGATGTATATGTAACTTCGGAATGTATTTCACATATATGTATATTGTATTCCTATAGAGATGGTATTATTCCTCTATAAGGAAGTGTCGTCATTTATATTGTAAGTGTCGTAACTTATACTTGATGGGTTATTAGACCACCTTATTTGGGGTCGGCCCTGTATAAGTCATGTGGGTCAAAGGGTTATTAGACCACCCTATTGGGGGTCGGCCCACTCAGCATTATGTTATGTGGTTAAGTTCGAGCCTACATGAGTTAGGTAAAAAGGCAAGTCAAGTCAAGTATAAATAGAGTGCGGGAGGCACTCTATTTGTTAACTCACTTCACACATGCACTCAAGGAGGAGTGGCGCACTTATGGAGGAGGAGGATCTGCTGCTAGGTTATGGCTATCTCTCTTGGTTGGTTGTATCATTGCTCTATCTATCTCTGAGGAAGTTATTGGGGTTTTTCACCTTTATGGTTTTCCCCAAGTAAATCTTTGTGTCTCTTGTGTGCTTGCATTATTGTCTCCATGATTGATATGCTGTAGATATGCTGTACATGTTGTTCTCTCAGTTAAGATCCTAGATCAGATTGAATTAAATTCTGAAAATCTAACATGGTATCAGAGCTAGCCTGAAAGAAGGCATGATATGGCATGTATGACACTTGTTGCACTTACGATGCTAGGGCTTGATATAGCAAAAACTAGTCATCGTAGCACTTTAGCTATAAATCCGTTTTGGCAAAGTTTTCGGATCTGAAATTGTTACAGGCCGAAGATAAGATCTCCAGGTACCTTGTGTCCATAGGACAACCTCTAATTCGTTGTACTTTGTGATTTATGATCTGTACAATATAGGGTTTCTGCCTCTTCCAGATCTGAGTCAAAATCAGGTGACCTTGGGAAAAAGGTCATAAGTTGGGCTAGGAAGCTCCAAATGCAATTTCGTGAAAAGTGACAGGTATTACACAGACTGTACTATCTCAGAAAACTTTTTCAGAGGCCGAAGTTGAACCAGTGACACGTGGCACGCCGTACAAGTTCGCTCTCCTGTATTATCCCATAAACAGGTCACGTTGCGACACTTGGCATAAATATCTCTCAGAGAATCCAATTGAGGTCAGACTTGTTAGGATGGAAAGATAACAGGTCAATATATCTCAAAAAACTTTTTCAGAGGCCGAAGGTCAAACAGTGACACGTGGCACGCCGTACAAGTTAGCTCTCCTGTATTTTCCCAAAACAGGTCACGTTGCGACATTTGGCATAACTCTCTCTCAGAACATCCAATTGAGGTCAGACTTGTCAGGATGGAAAGCTAACAGGTCAGGCTATCTCAGAAAACTTTTTCAGACCCTGTGGATCAAAAATTTCGGAGTTACACCAGAAACAACCAGGTACATATTTCTGTCAAAACATAATTATTTTTTGGTACCTTCATTCATGGCTTCCGAAATTTAGGGCTTTGAAGAAAGTTGGAATTTTTGTAATCGGAGACCACGGCTGGATGCTACTCATCAAAATAGAAATTTAGATACCAAGATCAGAATTTTTGGTTGGGCAGAAGGCCGGGCTTGATCAAACCCTAGTTCGGGACTTTGATCAGAAAAGTGGAAAATTAGGGCTTCTGTAAAAATGGGAATTTTTGAAATCTGTGACCATGGCTGGAAGCTCCTCAGAAAAATAGAAGCTTAGAGCTTTGGATCAAAACTTTTGACTGGGCAGAAGAGTGTGCTTCATCAAACCCCAGTTCAGGGTCACGTCCAGTGAATCCAGAAGTCTCAAAGGCAAAATTGAGGAGTGAAACTTTGTAGTTTTCAAATTCTGAATATACCAGCTTGATCAGCTCATCAAGGCGCATATTTCTATCCTTTCAGAAGTTTGAAATTCAAAGTTTGAATTTTTGGGTTTTCTCTGACAAACCCATATCTAGCTCTAGTCCCAGTTCTTGTAAATCAAGTAGATTGGATTAATCCTAGAAGAAGATGGATTGGTCACTTGCATAAGTGAAGAAGTTCCTGTTTCAGAGGGAGATGAGGCTAAGGCCTTACATAAGAAGATTACAAGCGATCTCGACAGGTATGACTCATCGAGGTATGTTTTGAGATTTGTTCATGGTATGTTTGTCTTATTGATTTTAGACTTGTCATATTACCTTAATAAAACTATGAATGCACAATAGAAAATATTCATTGATTAGGGTGTTGACACTTATGATTGTACTAATGCATTATGGTGTTGTATGAGATTTATGTTGTCTACTAACATGAAAGGTACACCAAGAAAGACAAATCATGTTCTGGTTCAAAGAACATATGATCATGATAACATGAGGACAAAGATTCATCCATTGTCATGGATCTCATAAAAGATCCATTTACGAGGTATGTATAACTTGGTTTTATAATGGTTAACCTATGAGATATACAGGTTACTAGCACAAGTCATTGAAGAAGAACAAGAAGACATCATGTGAGTATGTTAGACATAATTAGCTAGCATGCTAATCCAGGTATGTTTTTCCTATATCAAGTTAGAATCTCACCTTGTGATAAGATCCTTTATTTAAGTATACTTGGCAGGATTGATTATGATTATTCATTGAAGTTAGTACTCATGGGTTTAGGCATATTATGATTCTTATCTTGATTGATGATTCAACTAACCTGAAGAGTCATAGGTTTGAGTAATTATAGGTTTAGATATGTTATGTTTCTTATGATTTGACTAACCATAAGAATCCTGCATAAACCTTGAATAATAATGCTTACTATTTTTGTTTGAAATGATCATGACTATACATGCTTGAGATTATTGTGTTTTAATAGTATACTAATGAATGTATGATTTTATATGAGATCACAAGGATAACACATTCATGATACTAATAAGCATGCATAGGGGCCAAGGATGAATATGAGTTCAAGAACAGGTAATCCAGGAAGCAAAGATCAAGAGGGAGTACACTCTAGTGGTTTATGCAAGGATGCAGATATTCAGAGGGAGTTGTCCATCTCTCTACATTCCACAACAGAAAGGTGTAGAAGAAGCTACTTCAGATTAGGACTCCAGCAGCTCCTGCAAGGAAGCGAAGACTCAGAGGGAGTCCACCCAACGAACAAACAAAGATAAGTATTTGAATTGTCATTTCTTAAATAATACTGTTCAATAATGTATATACTGATGTTCCTAGAATTAGGTTGTGTATTATGCATATTAGAATAATTGCATTGATGAACAGTATACTCCTAATATGCATGGGTAAGTGGCCTATGGCACTGTACAACATTCCATTGCTACTTATCTAGAATGAAACCTCTTTGCTGACATGTTGAGAGTTGTGCACACTCTTAACAATGTTCTGGTAGAGATTGGAAGGCATCTAGAAAGTTACGGGATATGGATAAATGTTGTATTGAAGCATTGGCTAAGACAATTGCATGACTGTATGACATATTTCTTTATGTGTAAGAATTTGTTCTGAAAATTATGAGATGTTTCTAATCATGCAATTTAACCTGTTTTGTAGGAAAGACTGTATATCTTCACCTACAAAAGGACTACAACATTTGTTCCAGCAACAAAGATATCTATTGAAGATATTGAAGTTCCTAGAATCTGGGATGAAGAAATGGAATGCCATGATCCGTCGATCATGAAGAATGATGTTTGGGATGCGATCCCAAGAGCTAAAGGGAAGTCTGTTGTGACTTCCAAATAGAACTATCAGATCAAGCATGTTGCAGATGGCAGCATTGAGAAATACAAAAGTGATGAAATAGAAGATGCACCAGATGGATTTCAAGATAGCATGGTGTAGTCATATATGTGTGCAAAACTTGATATGATAGGATAGACAGCTTTCTATCCAGTTTGGATGTTACCAAGAGTAAAGCAGATTCCAACCTTTTCCACAAGGTTGAAGAAGGCAATCCAGTGATACTACTTTGGTATGCAGATAACCTATTTGTTACAGGTAAAGATAGATTGATTGCTGACACGCAGCGGAAGCTTTCTGCCAAGTTCGAGATGAAGAACTTGGGGATGATGCACTATTTGTTTTTGGCATGGAGGTGTGGAAGAGTGGTGGAATCTTCCTTGGACAAGGGAAGTATGCAATAGATATCCTGAAGAGGTTCAGGATGATGGACTGAAAGGCTATGGCCACACCTATGGCATTGAATCTAAAGCTTCTATGTGATGCTTCATCTGAGTCGGTTGATGTCTCCATGTACCATCAGATGATTGGGTCCTTGATGTACCTGACGAACACGAGACCAGACATTTGCTTTGCTATGAACACATTGAGCCAGTTCCTGATGGATCCGAGGAGTGTTCACCTGGTTTCTGTAAAGCATGTTCTGAGGTACCTGAAGGGTACAGTGGATTATGGGCTCAGATATGAGGCGAATCAAAAGTTTAACCTGCAGGGTTATGTTGATTCAGATTGGGCTGGCAGTGCTGCAGATAGGAAGAGCACATCTGGGTGTTGCTTCAGTATGGGATCAGGTGTGATCTCTTGGTTTAGCAGGAAGCAGTCCTGCGTAGCACTGAGTACAGCTGAGGCAGAGTATGTTGCAGCCTGTTCAGCTAGTTGTGAGGCAGTATGGCTACGGAAGCTACTGTTTGAGTTATTTGATCTCCCGTTGGAGGCTACTGGTATCTTCTGTGATAACCAGAGTTGTGTGAAGCTGTCCGAGAACCTAGTGTTTCATGACAGGTCGAAACACATAGAGATCAAATATCACTATATCAGGGATATGGTGCAGAGAGGAGCTGTGAAGCTCCTGTATGTTGCGACAGACGAGCAGATTGCAGATGTGCTGACGAAGCCACTAGCCAGAGTGAAGTTCGAGTACTTCAGAGAGAGGCTTGGCGTTCTTCAGATCGAGGACACTTCGAGGAAGAAGTGATGGACACATTTGCTGAAGCCATTCCAAGCATGTTGGAAGGAGGATCCTTCACATGGCTGTGGATGTAAGCGCTGGAAGATGGAGCATCAGGATGATGTTGTGGTTTCTGCTTGGATATGATCAGTTGGATCATTTTTATGTATGTACGCATCATGTTGGATGCTGGATATGATCAGTTGGATCATTTTTATGTATGTATGCATAATGTAGATGCTGGATATGATCAGTTGGATCATGTGTATGTATTTTGTATATGCATCATGTTGGATGCATGGACCATGTATCTGTATATGTATCAGGTGGGTACATTGTATGATCAGGTGGATCATGTATGGTGATATGTATCATGTATTTGTATTTGTATCAGGTGGATACATTGATGATCAGGAGGATCATGTATGATGATATGTATCAGGTAGATACTTGGTATGCATCAGGTAGATGCATTGATGATCAGGTGGATCAGGTATGATGACATGCAGCAGGATGTTGCAGTGATGATCAGGATGATCATAGATGACGAGCTTCAGGATGTTGCTCCAGATGACATGCAGCAGGATGTTGCAGTGATGATCAGGATGATCATAGATGACGAGCTTCAGGATGTTGCTCCAGATGACATGCAGCAGGATGTTGCAGTGATGATCAGGATGATCATAGATGACGAGCTTCAGGATGTTGCTCCAGATGACATGCAGCAGGATGTTGCAGTGATGATGATCAGGATGATCATGGATACATCAGGATGATGTATGGTGAGTATCAGTTTGATACTCTGTGGCCGTGGATCAGGTTGTGTAGATGAGCATGTCTGGGAGATCCTATAGGTCGGAGTTGTGTACCCGTAACAGCCTGGGATGCTCTTTCGAGACATTGCTCTGGGAGGACATGTAATTTGTGCCCTGGGAGATCTCAGGTCGGAGTTGTGTACCCGTAACATCCTGAGATGCTCTTGCGAGGTTTTGTCCTATGGCATGTAATTTGGGCCCTGGGAGATTTCAGGTCGGAGTTGTGTACCCGTAACATCCTGAGATGCTCTTGCGAGGTTTTGCCATGACCACATGTAATTTGTGCCCTGGGAGATTTCAGGTCGGAGTTGTGTACCCGTAACATCCTGAGATGCTCTTGCTAGGTTTTGTGGTGGACCACATGTAATTTGTGCCCTGGGAGATTTCAGGTCGGAGTTGTGTACCCGTAACATCCTGAGATGCTCTTTCGAGGTTTTGTGGTGGGGTCACATGTAATAGCGCCCTGGGAGATCCTACAGGTTGGAGTTGTGTACCCGTAATATCCTGGGATGCTCTTTCGAGGTTTTGTGACGCACGTAATAAGTCCTGAGGATTCCACAGTATGGCCACTGATGACGAAGACCTGCAGGTGGTGGGCCTACATCCAGTATGAAAAAGGACTGGCTCTGTAGAAATTCCTATGACAAGTAGATTCAGAGATTGATTGAGATAGCGGCAGCAGTGACGATGATGATGACTCGATGACGTTTATCCAGTGACGATGATCCAGAGAAGATGACTTGTGCTAGAAGAACTGTGCTGAGAAATACCTTCCTAGTTAAGAGGGAGTGTTGATGTATATGTAACTTCGGAATGTATTTCACATATATGTATATTGTATTCCTATAGAGATGGTATTATTCCTCTATAAGGAAGTGTCGTCATTTATATTGTAAGTGTCGTAACTTATACTTGATGGGTTATTAGACCACCTTATTTGGGGTCGGCCCTGTATAAGTCATGTGGGTCAAAGGGTTATTAGACCACCCTATTGGGGGTCGTCCATGTGGGTCAAAGGGTTATTAGACCACCCTATTGAGGGTCGGCCCACTCAGCATTATGTTAAGTGGTTAAGTTTGAGCCTACATGAGTTAGGTAAAAAGGCAAGTCAAGTCAAGTATAAATAGAGTGCGGGAGGCACTCTATTTGTTCACTCACTTCACACATGCACTCAAGGAGGAGTGGCGCACTTATGGAGGAGGAGGATCTGCTGCTAGGTTATGGCTATCTCTCTTGGTTGGTTGTATCATTGCTCTATCTATCTCTGAGGAAGTTATTGGGGTTTTTCACCTTTATGGTTTTCCCCAAGTAAATCTTTGTGTCTCTTGTGTGCTTGCATTATTGTCTCCATGATTGATATGCTGTAGATATGCTGTACATGTTGTTCTCTCAGTTAAGATCCTAGATCAGATTGAAGTAAATTCTGAAAATCTAACATTTTTAGGGTTGCTGGTTCTTGTGTAACAGCACCCAAGTCTTTCATTTCAATCTCAGCCATCTCAGTTTGTGTTGCCACTGTAGAAAATGATTTTGGAAACACTGGTTCTTATGTAGCAGTGTTTCCCTCCTGATTCTCCACATCAAATGTTGCTATCCGAGTTGCAGATTTAAACATCCTCAAGGGTAATGGTTCTTGTGTAACAATCCCCTATTCCTCCGTTTCTTTAAACTGCTGAGATTGTTTTTGATTTTTATCAGATCCTTCTGACTGGTAGGACTGGTCCTGAAGGAGCTCAGTATCCCCTGATGGCTGGGACTGTACCATTTCATCCTCTAAATTCAAATCAGGGATCTCTTCCATTCTTGGCTCATTCTCCTCTATTAATTCGATCCCTGGCATTCCTTCTTCCACCTCCTTTATCTGTACATGACTCTGGGATGCAAGTCCCAACACAACAACTCTGTGTCCTGCTGAAGCAAATATATCTCCACATTCTGGGCAAACAGTCTCCCCATACTTCTCATTTTCAAATGCAATAGATGGGTTTTCTAGCAAATTTGCAGCGTTTGCTAATGTATCCAAATTTTTCTCTGCCTTTCTCCCAGCTGCTCCCTTCCACTTTTCCAATTCTTTTCTTAATGTATGCACTTCCTCCCTTAATAATTCATTTTCAAACAGGAGGTTTTCAATTTGGGGTTCTTCCCTGGAGGGTTCCTGTATAGCAGTAGGCAATTTGGGGTTCAAAATAGGAATCTCTATATCTACCCCTACTGTATGTGCTTCTTCTGACGCAGGTGACCCCATATTCCCTTTAACTACTCCTGTAATCTATGATAGGGGTGTTCCACTGTTACCCCCAACAACATTCACTGTATTAGCTTATGCTGCTGTCCCTGTTAATTCTACTGCCATTATAGTTACTTCTGCTGCTGCCACTGTCATAGCTGCTTCTGCTACTGCTGCTGACCGAGTTCTTCTTTTCCTCAACAATCCCACTAGGTGTTCCTCACCACTTGCTGCTACTGATGCTTTGACAGTCCGACTCTTCTTCCTCTTTGTTGTCATGGGTGTATGACCCCTGTTCCTTGATTCTATTCTTCATTTCTTTGACACAGGGGTGTTCACCCTGGTTTCTTCTTCTTCAATAATGGTGCCCCTTATTTCTGAAGAGGACTCTACTTCCAAGACTTCCACAGTCCCTTTTGCTACTGTTTCTGGCCGATATCCTTCCTTATGAATCCCTACTTCTGCAATTCCAGCTTCAACAACTGCTCCAGTTTCAGCTTCTTTCAATTGAGTACTTGACTCTGCAATTAAAGATTCCAATTTTTCTACCTCCTACTCCAGGGTTTCCATCATACTTCCTTCAATTATAGGGTTTTCTACTACTCCAGCCTCTTCTTTACTTACTTCCCCTTCATTATTGGCCTGACTTTCTGTTACTCCAACCTCCCCCCCAATTGGGTTTGAGGAACTCCGGTCCTCACTACCCTCACCAACACCTCCCTCTTCTAATACAGGTTGTTTGATTGGTGCGTCCTTAGCCAAAAATTGGTCCCAAGTTAAATGACGACTTGCAATGGCTCTTAGGACCAATAATTTGATTAGACCATGATTAGTGAGGGAGGAAACTAGGTGTTGGGTAGTTCTTGCATAGCCAACCATGGTTTGTAGGGCTTTAAACAGATAGAATGGTATATTTACTAAGATACCATGTCATAAATGAGACAGTAAGGGAATTTCAGAGAATGAAACAACTTGGTACCTACCTCCACAAGAAATATATCTCTTCACAAAGACTGCAACTTGATTCCAGGGTGGTGGTAAGGACGCCAGTTCCAGCCCACGGAGCTTTGGAATAACCTATTCTCCTACTGATAGAAATTCCCTCACTGCATTCGAATTATGTACTTTCCGCCCAAATGACTTCTTTCCCACCATGGGAAAACCAGTAACCTCAGCTATGATTTCTTCTGTAACATCCACGCGTAGTCCTCTAACCTCGGCATGAGTATCAGTCAGGCTGAGGGCGAATTGCAATGCGGTTTCGGTATGAAAACCATTCAATCGTTCGAAATACTCCATCCAACCTACTGCTATAAAAATATTGAGAGCCTCTGCATTGGCACGCACAGCGTTTGTATTCACAGGTTCGTGTCTGACTGGATTTCCCATTTTAACCTCTCCTCAAGGTTCAAACCTCAACAATTTATGGTTTAGAAATGGAGAGTTGCATCTTTCGAACATGCAAAGGGTCGTTGGGGTTCAAGAATCAGGTTTTCAGGCTAGTCTATAATAGTATGAACGTTCTATGGAAGTGACGAGGTTGGCAGATAGGAGTAACAAGTGCAAAATTAGGTAAGGTGACAGAAAAATAATCACAATTATGACCTTTAACTTAATCTTTAAAGTGTGATTCGATTTGGTTCATTGATCAGGGGTTATGACAGGACACAATCGTTATTACCATATTAATTCTTCTGCCAAATCATGTAAAAGATAGGACCCGTACCTTTCATTTATGAATTTGAGCCATGAATTAATCATTGCGGTCGGTCGTCGTCCCAGCAGATGTAAATGCACATGTGCCGAAGTGTGTGGCACTTTCCACCCGGGCTAACAGCTACTCAAGGCATCCGGATTGTACTTCGTGGTGGATCATGGTTGGACCGCGTTTGTGATAGCCCATGAAATATCCATCTTCTTCAAAGAGATTTATTAGATCAGGAACAAATATGGGGTGTCTACAGTCATCTGGCCCAATCATGGATGTTGCTCCTCCAATAAGTTCTTGCACACAGTTCTTAAAAACAAACCGATCAAGTGCAAAAAATTAAAAATAGATAAAATACAGAATGAAAGAAAAACCGATTATTTATGTACAAAGATATGTGTGGAAACTGCAACTTTTTAGGAATTTACAGGGTTTAAAAATCCCCGTCCTGATGCTAACTGATACTCTTGATCAGATGCAACTTGTGAAATAAAATCTTCCCTTGAGATCGGCCTGTGATACAATCGTAGCCGATGACCATTTGTGAATAATGGTACTTTGTTCTCATCAATGGTGATCAATCAGACTGTTCCATTATTAAATACTTGATCTATTTGTTAGGGTCCCAACCAACGGGTGCGCAATTTGCCTTTAAAATCCCCCTTAAACCGTGAATCATACAACAAGGCCCAGTCTCCTTCCTGGAAGACTCCTTTCTTTATAAATCTGTCATGCCATCTAGAGCACTGTTGTTGGATTAAAGCTGTATGATGCACTGCAGCTGTGCGTTTCTCATCCAATTCATTGAGCTGATTCAGTCGATTCCTCTGAGCCTCTGATAAATCCAGATTTGCTTCAACAGCTGTTTTCAAAGTTCTGATTTCAAATTCAATTGGGAAAACAACGTTCTTTCCATATACTAGCTCATATGGGGAAAAACCAGTGGTGTTACGTCAAGTAGTACGATAGGTCCACAGTTCCTCTGGAAGTCTTTCAGCCCAATCTTTACGATGGCTCTTCACTGTTTTTTTCAAAATAGCCTCAATAACCTTATTTGTGCTCTCCACCTGCCCATTGGCCTGTGGATGATATGGTGAGGTTATTCTGTGCTGAATATGAAATTTCTGCAACAGTGCTTCCATCTTGTGAGATACAAACTGTGGTCCACAGTCTGTAATGATCTCCTTGGGTACTCCAAAGTGAGTAAAAATTCCTTCATACAGGAAATCAATCACAGCCTGATCATTGGCCTTAACCAAGGCTACAACTTCCACCCATTTAGTCATATAGTCTGTGCAAACCAGGATATGAACTTTCTACTTTGAGGGAGGGTTGATAGGCCCTACAAAATATAGGGCCCACCTGTCAAATGGTTCAACCACAAGCCGTGGTTGTAAAGGCATCTCATCTAATCTGTTGGGTTGGCCCATCCTCTGGCAGCTATCACATGCCTGAACATACTTCTTTGCATCCCTGAATAATGTAGGCCAGAAATAGCCCATTCTCAAAACTTTATGATCTGTCCTCTTGTCAGCAAAATGTCCCCCACAGGGCTCATCATGGCAAGCTTTAAGAATGCTGAAGATTTCATCCTCTCTAACACATCTTCTGATTTCTAAATCAAGCCCAGTGTAGAAAAGATGGCCATCAATCCATCAGTACCTAGCACTCTGTTGTATGATTTTCTTTCTTTCCCTCTTCGACAGATGTGCTGGAAGCTTACCTGCAGCCAAAAAGTTAGCAATATCTGCATACCATGGGGAATGAGCTAATACTGTGAACAAATGTTTGTCAGGGAAGGAATCTTCGACTGGTAAATTGTCATCACTATTAGTAAGTCGAGATAAGAAATCTGCAACAACATTTTCCTTCCCTGGTCTATCAATAATTGTGATATCAAATTCCTGTAGCAGTAACAGCTATCTAGTAACTCTAGCATTTGTGATCGGTTTATTCATTAAATACTTGATGGAAGAATGATCAGTGTGAACCAAAGTAGAATATACAGTAATATAATGCCTAAACTTATTGATGGCATAAACAATGGCAAGGAATTCTTTTTCTGTGATAGTATAATTCAGTTCAGCAGGAGACATATTTTTGCTAATATAATAAATAGCATAAGGAGCATTACCTTCCTGCTGTCCCAAAAATGCTCCAATGGCAGTGTCTGAAGCATCTAAAGAAATATGGAAAGGCAGAGCCCAATTGGGTCCTCTCAAGATGGGTGCTGTGGACAGCCTCCTTTTTAGCTCAGTGAATGTTGTTTGGCATGCATCATTCCAGATAAATTGTGCATCCTTCATGAACAAAGTGAACAAAGGAGAATCTAGTTTGGAAAAATTTTCTATGAATCTTCTGTAATAACCAGCATGCCCCAAGAAGCTACGCACATCCTTTTGAGTTCCAGGAGTTGGTATGTTTTCAATTACCTTGATTTTAGATGGGTCTACCTGGATACCAGCAGAAGAGATGAAGTGCCCTAACACTATGCCTTCACTCATCATCATGTGGCACTTTTCAGTGCTCAAAGAGAGCTGACTTTGTTCACAGCGTTTCAACACCTTTTCTAAGTTCTTCAGTGCTTCTTCATAGCTGTCACCATATGGAGTAAAGTCATCCATAAATATTTCCATGCAATCATTCACCATTTTTTAAAAGATTCCAATCACCGCTCTCTGAAATGTAGCTGGTGCATTGCACAACCCAAAAGGAAGTACTCGGTATGCAAAAGTCCCCCAAGGACAAGTGAAAGTGGTTTTGTCCTGATCTTCTGGAGCAATCTGAATTTGGTTGTAGCCACTAAAGCCATCCAAAAAAGAGAAATACTTCTTCCCAGACAAGGTATCAAGGACCTGATCGATGAAGGGTAAGGGAAAATGGTTTTTCTGCGTTGCCTTGTTCAATTCTCTGTAATCCACACAGACCCTCCATTTCCCATTTTTCTTTGGCATGATCACAAGTGGAGAAACTCACTCACTGTCTGAAATTGGATATATGAATCCAGCTTCCAACAATTTTTGGATTTCCTCTTTCACTATGTCTCTCAGGTTCGGGTTCATCCTTCGTTGGGGTTGGCATATAGGCCTGGAGTCACTTTTAATATAGATGTGATGAGTGCACAGATGAGAGGGAATCCCCTTCATATATGTGTACTCCCAAGCAAAAGCTCCCCTACGCTGTTTCAGCAGAGTGACTAGTTGTTCCAGCTCACTAGGTGTCAGATTAGGATTAATATTCAATGTTTTTCCTGGCTCAACCTCCACTGGAACACTCTTCGACTTCTTAGGTACTGGAATTACATTGTCATCACTGATCAAAGTTTCTTCTATAAGGTTTTCTTGTTCTGTTGCAACTAAAGTACTGTCCAATATCTGATAAACATTCTCATTGACTGACTTGGGCTCACTGATGAAACTATTAATGGCATCATCCTCTGTTTCATCTTTAAATGTCAAGGCTCTCCCTATGGTTAATAGTGGTTGAAATCCCTCTTCCTCCTCCAAATCTTCCCATAATGGAGTATCAGCTTCTGTGCTTCGTCAAGCTGGAGGGTATAGGGTTAGATTCTTGATCTCAGTCCCGTCTGAAATGGTCATAGAACCTAATCGACAGCTGATACAGGCATCAGCTGTGGCCAACCATGGTCTTCCCAGGATCAGTGGGTGTCCCCCCAACTGAGATTTTGGCTGTAACACCAAAAATTCTGCAGGATATTCCCATGAGTCCACTGAGATTACAAGGTCATCTAAAATTCCTTCAGGCTTGATCGTTGATCTATCAGCAAGTTCCAAAACAGTAGGGGTTGGCCGAAGATTAGTGAGTCCCAATTCTTTCATAGTTTTTATGGTCATAACATTAATAGCTGCGCCCAAATCCACCAAGACATTTGGAATCCATGTGTTTCCTATGTGCACTATAACAGTCGGGTTCCCAGGGTCATCATACTTTGCCACAGGGGCCTTTCCCATTATTAATTCTGACAATTTTCCCAGCACGTGGATAGTGGGAGGATCCCTGGTCCTTCTCCCTGGTTTCTTAACACACAAATCTTTAACTGTTTTAGCATAAATAGGCACATCATGAAGGGCCTGTAACAGTGGAATTTTAACATATAAATTCTTCAACTCTCCCACGAGATCAAATCGGGGCTGTTCCACTGTCTTCTGTAGCTGCAATCGTTCAGGATATGGTGGTTCTCTGTTCAACTGTGTAGGCTGTAGCAGATTGTGTGTTGCTTCCTGAGTTTCAGCTGTTGCTTTAGTAGGAGTATCAACATCCTCAATAATGGGGCTTGCTGAATAGTGCTGATTTACTCCAGTTTCAGTCACTGGCGATGACAGATCCTCAGTGATAATAGGCTCCACTACCCTCCCCGATCGTAATTGTATATCATTGTAGGGAATATGAGTAATGGAGTATGCAAGCATGTTGGCAGTCTCAAACTGATGGACTGCTTTATTGTTTGGGTTCGGGTTAGGTTGTGCAGGTAGTTGGGGTCAAAGTGGTGCATTCATGGGTGCGGCATTGTTCTAGAAAGGGATTTGTGGTTGCTGATACTGCTGGTGCTGATACTGTTGAGGAGGGTATTGTTGATACTGAGTCTGGTGATGAGGAAAGTTATTTCCTTGGTAAGGGTTCCTCTAGTTAGAGTTCCAAGGAGCTTGGTTTGACTGCTGTGGCCAAGGTGTCCATGAATTAGAATTTTGCATTGGGTTCTGAGATGGATGCCACTGGTTGTTGAAAAAATGTGAAGTAAATTGTGTATTCATATTATGCATGTTGTTCATTCCATTCATATCATGCAGAAGAAATGCTGGATCTGGATTCATACCTTGGTTTCTAGGCTGCCATGGTTTCTTCGGTGCCATAAAGTAAGCTGGCTCTACATCAGGAATAGACGCTTGCAGGACTGCTTTAACCTTAGGTAATGAAGGACACTCTTTAGTTTCATGCTCGAGTTCACATATGCTACATACCTCTGCTTTGTCCAACGGGCACTCCTTCAGTGGATGCTTCTTTCTACATTTGGGACAGAATACTCCAAGTGTAAGATCTTCTATTACTTGTCTCTATTTTGCCTTCATGGCATCCAGCTCTGAGGACAGGGAACTCATCATATCTATTTTAAAGTTCTCCAGTAGGTTTCCTATTTATGCTCGAGTGGCACCTCCACTAGCTGACTTCTGAGTCCTAGTGAAAACATCCTGATCTCGATCCTTGTCTCGTTTGCTAGTTCTGGAAGATCCCCTGGAGTACCTTCGGCATAATTCAACAATTTTTTCAAAAGGTTCCTTCGAGATATCCCCTTTACCAAGCAGATTCAACATGTCAAGGCAATCTTCCCTGATTCCTCTTAGCAAGATGATCTTGAGCACATCCTTGCCAATCTCAGCATGACCAGATCTTTGCAAATTGTACAGTAATATCTCCACAAAGTCTTCCAAACTCTCTTCATCCTTTTGAACCATTTTGAACAACTCTTCCTTTCTATCTCTTGTTCTGCAATATTCTTGATATTTAGAAAGGAAGGTGTTCTTCATTTGGTCCCAAGTGGTAATGGTCTCACGACCCAAACTCATGAACCAACGCAGAGCATTTCCTTTTAAGGTGGCTGGGAATAGCTTCAGCTTCTGAGCACTGGAGGTGTAATCATAGCTGCCGCAGAGAATATCAAACTCAAAAAGAAACTCATCAAGTGTCACGTCCCCTCCCATCCAACCAGCTAGATGGAGAGGATCGTGACGGTTACACCGGGCATCTAGCCCCCATATCCATTCATTAAACAAGCATTCAAATTCAAATGAATAAAAAATATATACATACACAAATGCATAACAGATGTGAGATTAAACTGGGCGTCTAGCCCTATGAAACATTTAATCGTAAGCACGAACAGAATATAACAGAGATAGATGGAACTGTATGGTTTAAAAAAAATCACAGCGGAATATTAAGAATTTCACATCCATCATACATTTAAGGTGTTCATCAAATAAGTAATTGCAATTTAACACAAGAGAATACTTATCTTATACAAAAGTAGTCCCACGCAACTGGCTATGCAACTGCAACGTTCCACCCAACCGTAGGCCAGTGTGCTCCTCAATCTCTCAGCACCACTGCCACCCCCGAGCTGGGCATGATCTCTACAAGGAACCAGGGAACAGCAGACTCACACATAGCCAAGCATACACCAAGATGAGCCAAGCCAATCTGCAATTGGGTTTATCAGGCTGCTAGGAGATGGAAGGGAAGAGTTGCTAAGCTAGTGAGCTCCCGCACAGAGCTAGGGATAACCTTGCAAGATCTATCTAGCTTGGCACCCACAATACCTACACACCCAGCACAAGGAAGTATTCTTTTCACTGCTGTACAGTCCCTCAAGCCATACCTTCCCTATCTAGTGCTCTCAGGGTATGCATAGAAGAGTAACCAAAGCCCTCTTGATCTCCTTGAGAGGTTGCCTCCCCCACTAGGTTTATCAAGCCACTTCTATCCACTACCACTCCAAACTTCAATTCACAGGTTCAAACAAAAACGAGGATGCACATAACAGCAGAACCCCACTTGCTGGGCATGAGAAAAACATTTTCCACAGTGGGATGCATGAGATGGGGTTTTCAGCTAACTCAGAAAACGTGGGAACCCACAAAAACGAAATGGGAAGTTGGGAAACAACCCTATGGAGTCAATCCGTTTTTAGAAAAACGTCCTTGGGCAATTCGGGGCAAAAACGACCTTCATATAGTCCCCAAAAACGTGGCCCTTCTCTCCCAGGCTGCTATATATACAAAAACGAACTTCCAGGCATGGAAAAATGCAGGATTTTGCTGAAAAACGTGAAGGGAAAGACCCAGATAGCTCCTACTGCGTGAATGCATGAAGACTGCCCTTCCCCATGGCTTTGGGCACCATTTCGTGGGTGGTTTCTTGCCCCACAAGCAAAAACACGATTTTCCAAGTTGATGGCTTGCCCATGCACGAAAATGGCTTGCCCATACTCTTTCCTTCCCAAGGCATTAACTGCCTTAACCAATTTCTTGGAAAAATTAAATGATTGGGTACATGAGACAAAATGGGTAGTTGGTGGTTTATGGGTTTCCCCATTGACACATGGATTAATACCATTGGAT
This sequence comes from Larix kaempferi, assembly GCA_027924585.1. Lineage (NCBI taxonomy): Eukaryota > Viridiplantae > Streptophyta > Pinopsida > Pinales > Pinaceae > Larix > Larix kaempferi. The sequence goes on along the minus strand of BSBM01000445.1, from coordinate 17,756,734 downwards.
CAAGGGTTTGAATAGTTTCCCTCCCTTTTCCTTGTAGAATCATGCCCCATCTCTTTTGTTGCATTGCATAGCTAGTTGTGGGTATTTTTCATTAAAAATTTGAAATTACATGATGTCTTATATACATTGTGCCCATCTCGCACAAGAACCATAGGCATCTATTTTAATTGCCGATACATAAACGCTAAATCAATGGTGGGGCCTTGGCCTTGAGCTCCTCACCATGATTAAGTTACAATATTTACATCATTTACAAAGGGGGTCAAAATGGGGACGTGACATCAAGATCCTTAGAGGACTTACCATGGAAATTAGGGAGGACTGATGGTGAGATATTCTTCATAGGAGCTGCTCCAGGTGTTTGAAGGATAGGGAATTCTAATGTATCCACAGTATTACCAGGCTGATTATTTTCTCCTTCTTCCTCCCGGCGGTCCTCATGTTCATTCTCACCCCCCTGTTCTCTATCAACCATAGTTCTGGTACAAAATTCAATAGTCTCTTTTATGCGTTCTTCCTTTGCTTTGGCTTTTTCCTCTTTTCTCCTCTCTTCTTTTTGCCTTCTTTCTTCTTCTGCTATTCTGCGAGTCTCCAACCACACCTCTTTAGTAACTCTGGTTCTGTCAATATGATAAATCTCCTCTCTATCTAGTGCACCTACAGCACTTCCCTTATCCTTAGGAGGTTTGCTTTCTGCAACAGGAGTTGAAGGTCCCATTGTATTCTCCACTGTAGATGCTGAATGTTCAAGATTAGGAGGAACAGAATTTCCCCTGCCTGTAGAGTTCCGCTGTGGTCTAGTGGAAGAATCAGCTCTAGCAATTATCTTGTCAATATAAGTGTGTCTTCCCTGACCTGTATTACGACCTCGACCTCTTCCACCTGCAATGTTAGTATTCAAAGGGGGTTCCCGATTTGTTTTTCTTGTATTCATGCATGCCGTAAAAATATTGAACTAAAGTAAAATCAAATGAAATGAACTACTAACTCTGTCTGTCTATTACCATCCTCGGCAACGACGCCAAAATGTTGGGCACTCTATATGTCAGTTAATTAAAGCGAACACACAAAATGATCAATATGAATTGTCAAACCCAGGAAGGTCTTTTATTTCAAGGGTAATGAGCACAATCTATGCATAAATAGATTAAGCAGTTGATTAATGAATGTAAGTAATGATCCTACCTAGATGCTCAGCCAACTCATTCCCTAAGCAACTAATTTGATTCGTACATCTACCAATCCCAATTGAAACAATCCTTCTTATAGAACCAATCCAGAAAGTTAATGATCTAATAATGAAATGAAATGAAATTACTTTTGCAAGAAGTTAAATCCTTATGATCATCAAACTACAACAATTAACCTTTACCAAAATGATCTATCCAGTGACTACTGTAACTCCAACATTATCTGTCTAATATATGTATGCAGTTAAAGATACAACAACAACCAGAATTGAAATACAAGCTTGAACTCTATTGATGATTACTGGAAGTCCTAGAAATCATAAATAACTACCAATTGATTGGGATTGAGCTTGGTTGTTACAGCTGATTAAAACACACATGGAATTTAATTGAATTGTTCTACACAGTCGACTATCACACCACTCTGCTACAACTATTCAAGAAGCAATTGTAAATTACTAGGAAGGAAGCTAATCTCTGTTACAGCTATCAGCAATATCTACAAATTTCCACACCACACAACAGAAATGAAAGTAAACTCTTCTACTTACTTAAATCGGCTATCTCTGTGAGAAGGCGGGCCCTGGCCTTCTAACATAGATGCCGAGAGTCACAGCTGATTAAAACTCAGAAGTGAAGAATGCTGTTCTCATATTATTAATGGAAGATCATGAGCTTCAATGCTCTATTATAGCGTACACCAATAATGATTGTCCAACCCCAGGCTACGAGAGCCTTCTGGGATTTATACAAAAAGAAAGACATTTGCAGATCCACAAAAATAGCGCAGCAATGAAGATCTATGATCTTCATGCTGCGCAGTTACAGCTAACTGATACAGCGTGTTGAATAGTGTTGTTAATACTGAAGGATGTTGCTATCCCGATGGCAATTGGATCAACAAACTTGAGAGCTGGAATGCCACCTGTCTGTTGCAGCTAAGCTCTTCTTCAATGAGATCTGTTACAGTGGAAATCTGTTACAGCTCACGTGGAGGATGCGCTGTCCCTTAGAGTATGAGGAGCTGACGTTGAAGAGTCACAGCTGGCACTGTTGGGCTGATACACCTGCGCTTTTAGACCTTAGCTAAATAAAGTCACATAAATTAGTATAAACCAAGGACTAAGATCCATAATCTTTAACAGTCTTAGGCATAAAAACAAATAAAGTAATAACAAATTATACCTGTCAATGTTATAGATTGATCTGGAAAGACATGGATATAGCTCATGAAAATAGGATGGAATTAGGGCAAAAAGGTGTAATAGAGGTAGCCAAAAAGGGCATTTCCTGGACCCAACAGTATTATGTCTTGGTGGTGTTGGTTGTGGTTAAAGATGACCAGTCACAGCCATACTAGAGGTTTTTTTCATTGTGGATCTTTGGACCTACATCGAGCATAATAGAGAAGTAAAAATCTTCTTGCAGGTGTCCAAATAGCTTTATCTCATTTCGACAAGAGAATGTAAGTCAAATTAATACTCACAATTATAGGCATGCAAAAAGTTCAGAGATAGTGGTCTGACATAGTAGGAAAAAAGAGATATTGGTTCAATAGAGTGCTTAGTGATCTTATATCTCTTTGTATTGAGAGTACAAGGTGTTTAATTATCGTTGAAATTTCAAGTGGAATTCATTTGGTTGTGATGGCAATTTCTAAGTATGGGGTAAAGAGAAATCTATTTACTTATGTTGCATCTATGGCTAGCTTTGCTTGTGGAATAGATGTAAGTTTTTTTAATCCTGGTAGAGCAAGCTCTTGAAGTATTGTGTTGCAAACCGAAATCCTAGGAGACTGAGAATATTCTAGATAAATTTGATGCTTCATTTCTATTTAAATGACACATTGATTATGCATCAAAACCTATATTCTATTGAAACATAGCTACTGACTACCACAAATAATCAGATCTTTTATTCATATATTGATACTATGTTTGAATGTAGACCTAGAACCTTAGCTAGTTGAATATCATTAAGATATGTAATTCCTTGCATGTTTAATGATCACCATTTATGAGTAGGATGTGAAAGATAATACAGGTAAAAAAATGTTATTTTGCTACTGTGTTTTGTTAGAAATGGATGTCTTCACAAACCAACACTTTTACATTCCATGTCTACAAATTATACCCTTATTCAAACGCCCTCCCACCATTTGATTTTTTTTTTAACTCAGACTCGTCGCTATAGCGATAGAAAGCACTAAATATTGGTTTACCCGGTAATAGTTTGTCGTGGCTATAGCGACGAAATGTTCGTCGCTATAGCCAAGCAACCATCGCTATAGTGACGTTCTGTCAAACACTTTGCGACGGATTTTCTATACAAGGCAACGTAATGATCATCGCTTGTATAGAAAATCCGTCGCTAAGTGGTTGAAGGAATGTCTCTATAGCGACGGTTGCTTGGCTATAGCGACGAACATTTCGTCGATATAGCCATGACAAAGCATTACCGGGTAAACCAATATTAAGTGCTTGTCGTCACTATAGCGACACATAACTGTTGCTATAGCAACGAGTAACTATTGCTATAACGACAGTTACACGTCACTATAGCGACGACAAAGCATTTCCGGTTAAACAAATGTTAAGTGTGTTCCGTCACTATAGCGACTCGTAACGGTTGTTATAGCGACGCAATTTGGTTTTTTAAACATAGTTTACAAACACCACACTTCATATCTTTCATGTCGCCATAGCGATGAACCTTTCAAAGTGTTGCTACAACAACTAAAATGTTGCCATGAAAAAATGGGGTCATGTTTGTCGCTATAGCAACGCACAAGTGTTTCAATAGTAATGATTTTCCGTGGGAAAAATGTGCACATGTACTGGTGAATGTATTAAATGAATGGCACTCATACAATGGAAAAACATTTGTAGAAATGAGAAAATTACAAAACAACTTAGTGACTATATTCCAGTAAAAGGACATTGTAGACCCGACAACCCTACAAGATTTGGAACAACAGATTGAAATGGAACAGAACCGACTGCTAGAATTTCAGTAAAAGGAAGAGCAGTGGTCAAATCAAGCAAAGCCTACACAAACAAAGGTCATCCTCTTAATAGCACATATCAACAAGCTACTTGTTCAAGCCAACAACTACCACTTCCTCTTAGGACCTGATTTGCAAAATGTTAAGAACAACACAGCCATTAAAAAAATTGCTAGACTCTCGGAACTCACCTCTCTCAGTTTGAACATCTAGACATCTCTGCATGAATGGGAGGACTTCTAGTGATGACTTGCTTCCTCTGCAAAATCTATAGTTGAAGAATGTAGTGAAAATTACCAGTCGACCACCACATCCAACACTAGTACATGTGACCATTTTTGCCACGCAACTTCGTTGCTATTGCAGCACATTTTCGTCTCTATAGCAACGAACATGACTCCCATTTTTCGTCGCACTAATTTCGTCTCTACAACGACACTTCAAAACTGTCGTCGCTATAGCCACGGGATATGGACGACATGTGTTGGCTGCAGATGTACTTTCAAAAGACTCAAAGTTATCGCTCTAGCGATGCTTTTCGTTCGCTATAGCGATGCACATACTTATGCTTTTTTCGTAGTGTTGCTAAAGAAGAGTCGCTATAGCGATGCACAACCTAACAGGTGGGTGTCGCTATAGCCACGCAAATACTTATTTTTTCCTGTCGTGTTGCTAAATAAGTGTCTCCATAGCGACGCACAGCCTAACAAGTTTGTGTCTCTATAGTGACGCATTGTTGTCGCTATAGCCACGCAAATACTTTTGTTTGTTTCATTGTGTTGCTAAGGAAGGGTCTCTCTAGCGACACATAGCCTAACAATTTGGTGTCTCTATAGCAACTGATGGCCTAGCAAATTGCGATGAATTTTCTATACTAGCGACGAAATTCACTACGACATCTCCATCGCTAGTATAGCAAATGCGTCGCAATTTGCTAGGCCTTGAGTCGCTATAGCGACGACCATCTCTATTTTAAAAAATAATAATAATAAATGAAAAGGGTGGTTGACTAGTATAAAACTTCAAGATAGTTTTTTAGATACCATCAATGACAACATCAACTGTATCTCCAGGATGAATGTTGTCCATAAGATCTCTAACCAACTGAGTTTATTCAAGAAGATTTCCCTTGCAATCTCTTTTCTGCACTATAGGATTCATACTTGATAAAAGAGAAAATTAAAATATTCTAAGTATGCACCTTGTTATAAAAGATGAAATGGTGACAAATATGATTAGTTTTATCAATATACGCCACAACTAAGGTTAACGTAAACAGTGAAAGTGAATACAAAATATACATAAATTACAAGTAACAAACCCAATGTCCATAAACTTCAAGAGAGATACCTGAAGATTTGTTGGTGTTATAAAATTGCAAATAGAAGAGTTGTACCACTTCTACCTTTAACCAGCCAATGGTTTTGAGATCAAGCTCATCTGACAATAGTTTCACCAATCCTAACTGGGGTAGCAGCTTGTGCAATAAACACTTCAATCCAGTTACATCTTTGATATATTACAGTTAGATATTTATATACATTTAACATATCAGTTACAACTTGCACATATGAAAGAAAGTTTACCACATGCTATTCATTTAGCATTGGATGAGGAATATCCTCCTTAGAAGAAGTCAAAACCAGATAAGTAGAATTTATGTTTTTCACAGCATAAACAACTCATTAAGTCTATTTAGAATGAACAGAGAACACATCCATATTTCTTGTTTGTAATGGAAACATTGAAAACTTGACTCCATGTTGAATATATGTTGATATTAGTGATCTTAGATGACAATCTCCAGAGCTACAATCAATTAAAGTGAGCACTGTGGTATGAAAAGGAAGAAGCCACTATAACCTATAATCAACTGAAGTTAGATATATTCAAGAACTATATGTCAACCTCTAATCATACACATTGAAAACACACATATGGTTCTCAAGAAAACTAACAAAAAACAAAAAACAAAATCAAAGATGGCATTTATCTTCAATAACAATTTTATCTTTTAGACTGCAATAACCATATTACAAAATATTCCATGATTCTCATGATGATATATATCCTTGGCAAATCCACAACTATCATGTTTAATCAAAGTCAAGGGAATCCCTAAAACAAGTTTGTCATTAGTTTGATTGTACCCCAATCCAAGATTACATACTTGATTTGTATTTTCTTTATCCATTCTTTGTTAACAACTTGAATGTCCCATGCCATATTGAGTATGTTTGGATGTTGAAGGACTCTTACTCTCTTCATGTGATAAAGGTATAAGATCCACCTCGACATTTCCAATGTTGTTAGGAAGCAAATCCTCCTGTTGAAAGGTGGAAACCTCCTATATTAGAAAATATCCTACAATATAGAGAACAGTTACTGCAAATAGTAAATACTAATAGGAACACATTCCACATGGAAAAATTCCCCAGCTATATGGTTTATTTGACCTCTAATCAAGAACTGATTTTGTTTGGAACTAGATGTGTGCACATCAAATTTCATGAAATCCAAAAATGCTTGTTTCAACTAAATGTTCACACCAATAAAAGAAACATGTAAATATAAACCAACAGAGATATTTATATGCATATATAAGACCCCCTACTTCATTTGTAAGACATGGTGTAATAGAAGTGTGGCAGTCTTGGAAGAATATATCGTGAGGTTTTGATTTGGAAGTCTGAAGAAAAAGATTGTTTTAAGCAGCTCCAGTAAGGACAAGGTATACACACGTTTTACTACACAACTATTTTAATGCATTAATTAGATCAATAGGAATTATATGCCCTGACTCCCCACTTAGGTGTAGACACAACCATACTCTGCTTCTGGCAAAGGGGTTGATTATGATATTCTAAGTCCGCCACCTTTTCTTCAAGTCTCAACCATAATGAAAATAAATGAGAACAAAAGACATCATAATGAAAATATAGGAACGCAATGGCAACAGGGGACATGAAATTTCACAAAGCAAGATATAAATGAATAGTAGCATGCACAATATCTCATGAATAAAAAAATAAAGAAAACTAAACTATAACATTATAATATGGATATCAATTGAAGCAAATGACATCTTAATGTCTCCTGAAAAATATCGGGTTGTTGACATGCCCAAGACATGTTGACGGAGTACTTGATTCCAGTTTTGACAAATTTTCTTTAGTCGTGAACCATAATATAAACAAGTCAATTGATAACACCTTAAATAAATTTCATGATTAATATAGGAATACTCAATTCAAAAATAATGACGTTTATATAACCTATAAAGCAATAAAAATCCGCAATGTGTCATAGTCATGTGCAAGCAACAAGGATAAAAAGTTGGATAAATTTGATTGTACAAATTGCAAGAATAAAGGGCTTCAAAAGCTTTGGGAATAATATTGAAGTTGATATATATTTGACTTATGGTCTTCTAATATTATAATCCTTCTTCAATCTTTCTTATGGCTTCATAATATTTCTCCAAGCCTGATGAGCTCCCTTCCTTACTGATTCTACAAAAGCCTATCAAATATAAATTGAAATTTTCTTCTAGATTATATAAATTTAGAAGAAAATGTCACACAAGCAACTTCTCTATGAGATACCATAACACATATTAGAATCACCATTCTCAACTTTCAAGTACTAAACCTAAAAAAATTTGCATGAGTTTGCAATTTTCTTACCTCAAATTTCTCATATTCATTTGTGAATTTCTAAACATGAGCAATATCCACAACAGGTACCTCCTTAATAATGGCTTGCACCTATTCAACAACTATTTGGCCACTTCAAGCTCTTTCACCAATATCAAATTGGCTTCTTCTACTTGGGCTTGTAGCTTCTTTATATCCAATTGCAATTTAGCAATCTTTTATGCTTTGGCTTCTTCCAAGTCGAAATACAACTTTCTAATTTATTTGACATTCAACAGAATTTGACAACTAAGACTCCTCTCAATAATCTACAAAAAGGGAAAATAACTAAATTAATCTATACACCAAATTTGAAAAGAGTGCCCGAAGTTAATGATATTGCTGCTATATGAAATATGTGTCACTCATGTATTGATGATCCTTTAGAAACAACTGTTGGAAGCTTAAGGGGAAGGATTGACTTAACAATTGTAGCATATCAAACTAATGTCCCAACACTCATTAGAGGAATACATATTTGTTATTTTAATATGCTATTTATACAAAATAATAATAGGACGTAGTTTCTTGGCTACTGTAGTACATTATCATAATTATTTACAATGAAATCCTATAGTTGTAATTGGAAATCTAATGGTTGTAGCTAGAGAAGAGCTACCGTAAACGAAGATATTGATTTACAGTATGGCGGAGCATACAAAAAACCAACTAATAGTTGATGTATAATATATTCATAGATATCCTCTCTAAATAAGTCTATTTTTTTCACCACGTAGTGAAACCAAACTATGTTATGGCCAAAGGTAGTAACCTAACCTAAGAATTAGGTTTCAATTTTTCATTTTGTTGTAAAGAACAAGAGATTGAGGAGATGTAATCATCATGTTCATACTTGAAAGAACTTCTAGATTTAAGGTGGAATGATATTTCGAAAACAAATCGAAATGTAGTTTCCCTCATGGCAATTATCTGGATTCTGGACTATCTTATTTAAAGAACTTGATTCTTTCTACATTATAATTTCAGATGTTATAACAGAGTATCATCGCTCTCACTCACCTATGCCTGATTGGTTGCTCTTGGCTTAGAAACAGTGAGCACAATTTTCCATTAATTCTTGAAAGTTTTCATTCTACCACCTCCAAGGACGACTGGCACATTCTCTACATTATACTATTCATGTAATCCATTCAGATAAAAAATTAACAAGGGAAACCTAAGAAACCTTGTCATCAATTACTAAAGACACCATCAACAAGCCACCCCAGGAGTGTCCAGAATGAGGTTTACTGCTTCAAAATGAACAAACAATCCTGAACTTGTCGCAACTATGCACAGTTTTGGAAACTTGCCCAAAGTCCATGTTTTAAGGTTGTTTCCATCCACAAAATTTCCCAGAACTGCTTAGAACCAACCCAAACTTGGATTTAACCCTCTCCTGCTGCTATTCAATGTTGTATCTTGCTAACATAGGAACATAATGATCTCTTTTCTGTTGCTTATGTCCATGCTTATGCTTAGAAACCCATGAAAAAGGTTAGCAAGCGCACTTTTCTAATAACTAAGTAACCTTTTAATTTATTGTCTCATTAACCTTAGACTTACCATGGTATGACCATAATTAATCCCTATTACATGTTAGACCACCAAAGGGTTTTCTAGAGGGGGGGCATAACAACAAATCCAAGAGAGCGTATGATCACCAATTCAAAGGCCTAAATTAAGGTTCATGATGATGCATATATGAAAACAAAATTTCCATTTTATAGAGGAGAATAATATGTGCAATCATACAGGTTACTTTATTCCAAAAGTAAACATGTAGAGATGGACAAGTAAGGATACCATATATTGATAAAGGTACTTACTTCCCCAACTGCAACAGAAGGAACTGTCTCAAAAAATCCCCTCAATATAGTTAACCAATTGGAGGAGCATTTACCAGCAAACCTATGAGATATACAGCAAGTTCACATGGATCATAATTAATAAGTTTAACCAAATGAGTTTCAGCTATTTATTAGGACAACATCTTAGGGATCTTAATATTTAAACAAAGTTTATAACTGAGTTAATGATTGTGTAAATGCACAGATGCCTTCAAAATGATAAATCCAGAAGAATTCAAGACATAAAAATCCAACAACTACCTCAGGCCTGGAAATATACCATGGATGGAGACCAAAGCATGGAATAACTGATGAATTTGTTTAACCCATTTGCTTCACCAATTCCCAATCTCCCTGCTCACAATATAGGTAGGATGAAAAGAGTAACATTTTGCAAGGACATATATATGGCTAGCCTAGCAATCTCAAACTAGGAACATTAACGCTAATAACAATTCCCCAATATAATGAAACACTTTTTGTTCTTGATATAATGTTTCATATTTCTATTAAAAAATAGAAGATATACATGCATTTTACAAAAAATGGCTAAGAGACAGCCACTACCAGTTACATACGCCAGGCAAAAAACCCATCCAATCAAAATCAATTATGCAGGGCCTAAAGGTATTTTATTATAAAAAATAAATAACAATTTAAACAGCATAAAGGGCGGCTCATAAGAGATAGAACAGTTTTCAACTAATACATTTACAAAATACTAGCACTCACTTAACCTCAGCAATCAAATTAAACTAGGGTTTTATTAAACGTCAAATTATTTTCCATCTTATTTTATTAGCATTGAACCAATGAAGAGCTCAACATCTCTTGCACCCATGGTTGTAGGAACACCTTGAATCTCTGGGTGCAAAGACAATATCATAAAAAGCAACAACATATATCTCCAGTTAAGGTGAAACATACCACTTACTGTGAGAAATACGATTATTGCATATTTTTACTTCTCACTTTAATGTATAAATTCTTATTTCCCTAAATATAACCATAATTACACTCACAGTGACACAATAGAGCTAACTGCACATGATACAAATAAAGCTATTACAAAAGAGATAAATAGTAAATCCATATTACAACCAAAAAAGAAAAATAAAACTACCTAATAAAAAAAATAAAAATAAAAAAAACGCTTGTAAACATGCTTGGCACCACTACATTTGCACCTAGATGGCTAATAAAATTACATAGAGTTTGCAAATGCAAGCTAGCGCAATTGGTTAGAGCAGTGGTAAATACAGAGCTCTAGACAAGTGATCATATCTCAAGTAAGCATGCCCCAAGATCTCAAAAAGATTCACCTTCGAACAGGGTGCAATGACCTCACTGTGCTTTGCGGAGTGCCAAAATGGAGTTGGAACTACAATTAGCCAATGCAAAGCTCGCATGAATGTAATATGCAATGAAAATGAAGACATATTAGTAACATCATACTAGCATGTCTCACACATCCTACTAAACTGACCTACATATCGTGCTGGAATGCCCCTTATGTCTTAAAGTGTATGCCACGAAAATGAAACCAGAGATAGCAACGCATCATTCTAGAATGCCCCCCATACCATAATACATAGGTCCATTGTGGATATGGAGTAAGGGTTTGTGTACATGCACTCAGCGTCTTCTATACAATGTGAAACTGAGTAAACATTGACACCGAATACCCCATTTGGAAAGATTAAATACAAGATATGCTACAAAAATAGACTCAATTAAAAACTTTGTGACGTATTGCAATGCCCACACAACACAACATCGGTATTAAGAATCAGATAGCCAACAAATGGGTATTTCAAAAGCTAACATAAATGATCAAAGTTAATGGACTCAAATGGTAATGGCAGAAATTAATTCCGGTCCAATAGATGTGTGCAGTTTGAGTGGAAACGACTAGATCAATAAACTTGTTACAAAACTGAAAAGAGTTCATGGCTTCACTCAGTCAAATAAAAATCTTAAAAGTTTACAACTACATTTTATTTTTGTTTTGGTTTTTTTCTCATAAATTGTAAGAGGGTGGCTTCATCTTCTGGGTCTTGCCCCATTGTAGTTGTTGTGCCCTATTTTTCCATTGATTGTGTGGATAAGCACTCCTGCACCATACTTCTGGTACGTCGATTAGTAGGGGGTGGAGGTGGATGGATAGGGGCATCATCTGCAAAAACCAATACAGTTATATATATATAAGTGCGTAGTTATTATTGATATACGTTTTTCATTATTTTCAATTTCATTACAATGATCTTTACCTGTTGGCTGACTAGCCGAGTCAATTGGAGTGTTCATTGCCTCTGCCATTTGTTCCTCTCCCGACTGAGCATGAGAAGGTACATGCTTTTCCATTCATAGACAAATTTTAATTATTAAACGTCATCAATTATGTATTTAAAATCATATTGAATACATCTGTTTTATAACATACATACCTAAATGGCTAGGCAGCTCACCACCATCTTGTGGTGCCGGTTCGGTTCCACTAGCCTCGCTTTTTTTGTTGGTCTCACACTGAAAACAAAAAAGGACATTCATTTTTTGATGTAATCATTCATTGATAGATTATGCAAGTTCATTTTAATGATTTCCTTATTGATTTTATTTACCTCAGAGTGAATCAATGGGGAAACTGGGGTTTGCCCCAAGCTTTTTCGATGTTCCAGCACATGCTGAAAACCGTACTTGAAGCCGAGCTTCAAGTCTTCCTCAGTGGCTTCATAAAAAAAAACATTTCCCTACAATAGATAACACCATGTAAAGTGCTTGTTAGAAAAATCAATTAATTGTTCAATTAATTATTGGCTACAGATAATGATCAAATGATTCTTACAATTTGTGCCCTTACCTTCTGATATCCACCCTGGACCATTTTGTGTTGCCCATGTTTTTCCATCCTTGCCTTTGTTGCTTTAGATGTGTCGGAGAGCCTATAAGAGGTTGCAAATACGTTAGATATTGCAACTTAAATATATTTAAAAGTTTTAAAAAAATATGATATGTTCCATACCTTCTTGAACCGATTGGCTTAGTCTTTCCTTATTTTCTCGCTGCCTTCTCCTTTGCATCCTCCATGAGCACCTTCCACTCCTTTTCTGGAACCATCGGAGGACGCTCATACTTGTGGTTAATTTGCAGATTGTCCCTATAATCTTCCCTGACATATTTCAAATTTAAGTCAGCTGCTACGGTGACACCTTTTTTGTTGAAGGTTTCACCAAACAAGCTGGCCATGTGGTTCATCAAATCATCTTTCAATATGTCATTTTTGGCATTCCACCGTGTACGAATGGTGGGCCCAAAAATATCTAACGCCTTTTCATGCAGGTTCTTATAAAAGACATTATTTCTTGCAAAAAACATATGATCATTAATTAAAACTAGGTTGAGTAATGTGGCTTAGAATTACATGAATAAAAAACACATAATAAATTAAATAATACCTGCAATCTTCGGTATCTTGATTGGAATACACTCACCGTCCACCAAGAAGCTAATGGGCAATGATCCCTTGCTAACCACACGCATTGAGCCAGGATAGCAACTATCACAATTGGTGCCATGGTCCTCTCTATCATCATGTGGAGTAGCGGTGTTTGAAGGGCCATCTTCACCTCCAACATCCGTTGAGGGCGTGGCATCTAAAGTGTGCTCTTGTGTAGGAGTGGAAAATAGCCTTATTGGTACGGTAGATCTATGAAGTGTTGAAGCATCGCTACTAACTATACCGCCCTTTGCAGTATGTTCTTGACTCACGGGTTTTGGATCCAAATAACTCTAAGGAATCCAACTTCAATTGATTAGAACATATCAAAAAAAGGGAACTAAAATAACATAAATGAATATATGTAGTTCGTAAAAACTTTCAGAGATGCCACTTACCGCGTATTTTTTTATCTTTCTCTCCAATTCATCAATTTTTGCTTGTATTTCTTCAGTCATTAGATCGATTAAAATCAGTTCAAGAAGTTCATCATTGCACTTATTCAAAGCCATTTTCACAGTAAGCAATGGGTCGGTTGAATAACGTATCTCTACTTCATCACCTTGATGTGGTGTGCTCTACGAACGTCAATAAAAAAATCACGTAAAAAATATATAATGCATATATGAAAAAAAAAAGTACTATAATCATGTTTAGGTACTATTACGCTATCATTTACCTAATGCGACGACATTGGTGCCTTCCCATAGTCACCCTGCCACAATACAATAAGAAAGACATATTAATATCAATAACTAAAAATTGAACCATGTATAATAAACTTGATTAATATAAAAAAAAATATTGTTACTATGAGAGTCAACTTTACCTGTCCAGAAGCTCTAGGTGTGCTCATAGTACCGACCCCCTGCCACAATACAATAAGAATGATATCATATTGAAATATTGAGCTCAATATTAAAAAAATGTCAAATGTTAACAAATTTAATATAATCATGAGTTGTGGTTACTATTACATTGATGCTATTAGGTACTATTAAACTAACATTTACCTCATCTGTCACCATTGGTGACTTTCCACGGCCAGCTTGTGGCATATGGCCACGATCACCCTGCCACAATATAAGAATTAAGACATATTAAAAATGAAAATTACATATATAACAATGTCTGTTAAACGTGATTAATGAAAAGCATGACATATAATTAACCATGTGTATATTATAAAAAGCACGACATAAATAAACTTGATGCAAGAGAAAAATAACAAGTCATCGATCAAAGGTTGAGTTAAATGTTGTATCAGAAACTTACCCCCATAATAGCAACCCCCGCATATGTTCGATTCAAACCGTAATTGATCAACAACTCTTCACCTGCAGCTATTTATTTTTTTGCACATATGAATACATGATTTCCTTCACGCCCCTCAGATAAGAAATTGGGTAGCTTATGTGTTGACCCTGGTCGTGTGCTATTTATAAACCCTCTGATATTCCCTGAAGCTTTTGGCCTTCCATCAATATACACAGTTGCTCCTTTGTTCAGACTGTTGTCCAGTAGTTGACAATAATTTGTTGTCACTTCGTATGTCCGCATACTTCGGGTATATCGGACCAACAACAACTAGTCATTGTATTTGTAGCATGGACCGACATACTCCATCAATTCAGTTTCACTGCCATATGACACCTTTATGCCATCCATGGAAAATAGCCCCAGTCCATGTAAATAGGATGGAGCAATGCGATAAGTCCTCCCATTGAGGAAGAAATCAGTGTCCACTTGGGGTAGCTCCTTGGGTAGGCGTCGTTTGACAAGATGTCTATACCTTAGGGGCAACTCAATGTCACCTATGCACTCATTATCATGACCACATGATCCTCCTTCAGAAACAAAAAGTTCCATGCGTCTACAAAGTTTTCTCCTTACCTTTTCACCTCTAGTTGATCTTTACCTATTAGATCTTGTATTAGACGTCTCGCTTTCAACCTCTTATAGTCTATCTTCCTCACTTGATGAAGATAGATCTGACAAGCAACTATTTGGTGGTACCTACAATCATTGAAATGATACAACATGTTGTAATTGAATTTTCAATACCGAAAACATCATTCATGGCTCATGGTTTCTAGCAAGCATGGTTTCAATACTTGAAACGCAATCATGGTTTCAATACTTGAAATGCAATCATGTAAGTTTATTTCCCCTAGTAATGCATATAGATCTTTCAGATGGCTATAACTAGGTCATACAATTTTGGAATGGGGGCAATGAGGTATCATAAAAAAGGTGTTGGAGTTAGATACAACATGAAATTCCTAATTTTCTAATTTAGAGCTTTTCAACAACAATTTTTGAACCGTAAACCTCTATCACCAAACTACTACCTCAAAAAGAGCCATGAACTTGAAAAGGCACGTTCTCAGTAATCTGGGTTCAAAACTGCACATATGATAAACTATTGGAAAGTTGTTGTAAATCCATACATCATATTTAGGTCTATGTTGCACAAGTCCTTATTGAAGAGCCACTTCACTTGCCCATCGAAGATCATATTGAAGACCTAGCTGATGATGGTATGGATGCATCTCCTTGTTCTCCTCATGGTGATGAGGAGTTGGTGAGCTCTCCTTTTCCTCTTGCTCTTGAAGACAAACACTTTGAGGATGATAGATTTGAGGATATTTTTTATTATAATGAAGTTGATGGCCATGGATATGATGATATACATTTTGATCATTTTGATCATGATATGGGTGAGAGATATTGGAAATTCTTGGAGAACCCATATATGATTCTTCTAATGATGGAAGTGTGAATTTTGAAGACCTTGAACAGCCAAGTTTTCATGAGATCTCTTATGATCACTTTCATCCATCCTTTCTCAATCGTGATAATGAAATAAGGTTGCTTAAGGAGGCTTATGATGTAGATTTTGGACTGCTTGATTTACCCTCTCCTAGGGGGAATTTGGGCCATTATTTTCATCCATTTGTCTCGGGGATTGTTGCAGGTTTGGAACAGCAAGAAGAACACTTTAATGCAGGTCCAAAACAATGGGATTTTCCCTTTCCTAAGGCAGATATGGAGCAACAAACATTGCCTTCTCCTAGGGAATATTTGAGGCATCTTTCCCAGCCATATAGTTTAAGGTTCTATAGGTTTTGATGATGGTTTGGGGCAGCAAACATGTTTTGAAGAGAATTTTTGTGTTGAAGAAGGTGGGTACTTAAGCCCTATCCATTATTGGATAGAATGAGCTTGTGAAAAGAGTTCTCCTTGGAAAGGGTTTGAAGACATCTTTGTTCATGATATTATGTGGTAAGAAATTGGAGACATATTTGTTCATGATTTTATGTATCTTTTCAGCCCTATTTCCATGAAAATAATTACATGTACTCAGCTCATTAGTGATGTTGTCTTGCCTTGGTCTATTTCCAAAGACGAAGGGAGAATCCCTAGCATGGATGCACTAGGTTTTTTGGACCCAAAATCCGACGGCCAAAAAGTCATATTTTCTACATCTTGTGGTCGACTATCTGACAAACTCAGTATTTTTTTAACATCGGTCCAAATTCGGATGAAATCCGACGGCTCATACTTCGTCGATTATTCGACGCCCCCAGGAGGTTGAAAATTTGACGACTCTCACAATTGAAAAGGGTTTCAATCCGACGTCTTTTTCCATCGGATCTATGGCAAAGGCGTCAGCATTTTTCACTGTGGTGGTCGGATAACCAACGCCCCTTACAATTGAAAAGTGTTCACCTCCAACGTTTGTTTCTGTCGGATCTATGGAAAAGTCGTCATTTTTGTTCACTGTTGTGGTCGAATAACCGACGCCCCTCACACATGAAAAGGGTTGAGCTCCGACGTATTTTGTCATCGAAGCTATGGAAAAGTCACCGGTGCTATTTGTTGTGGTCGTCGGTTATCCGACGACTCTCACACTTGAAAATGGCTAAGCTCCGACGTCTTTTGCCGTCGGAGCCATGGCAAAGTCGTCGGTTTTCTTTGTTGTTCACGTTGGTTATCCGACGACTCTCACACTTGAAAATGGCTGAGCTCTGACGTCTTTTGCCATTGGAGCTATGGAAAATTCGTCGGTTTTCTTTGTTGTTGATGTCGATTATCCGACGACTCTCACACTTGAAAATGGATGAGCTCTGGCGTCTTTTGCCGTCGGAGCTATGGCAAAGTCGTTTGTGTTATTTGTTATGGTCTTCGGTTATCTGACAACATTAGTAAATTAAAAAAAAAACATTATTATTTGGAAGTGTATGTTGTTGATATAATTCCAAATAAAGGTGTAGAAGAATTAATTGTAGCAAAATACAATAAGGAAAAGATTGGGGGTAAAGGAGTTTGTACAAGAAACTCAAGAAACAATGGAAAAGTTGTAATGGATATATGTTGCAGTAGTGAGTGGTGTTGTAGTAGAAGATGACACTATAGAAGATAGTGGTGTTACAATGGTGGAGTTGCAAGGAGATGATATTTAATAAGATGTAATAGTGGACGATGCAAATGTGAATGTCTTATTCCCATAATGTGTAGTGTGTTGATATCATTGCAGGTGACTTTGAAAGTGCAACAAAAGAAAACATAGTGGATAAAACCAAAGTAAAAATATAGCAGTTGTATCATAAAGAGTTTATGGAAAAGAGTGGAGATGAAGTAGAGCAACATTGTGTTGAAGATGATTGCAATAGAGGAGTTCTTGCGTTAAAAAAAAATCAAAATGAGGAGATGATTGAGAAGTCCAAGCATTTGTGGAGTTTGTTGCTTGAAAATGGTAATGTTGTAGAAGAGGGAGGATGGAGAGGCAGTAAGCACAATTCAAAAAAAAATGAGAGAGAGAGAGAGATTTGAGGGAGTATGGAATGATGATGCATGCTTACCTTTTATGAATTTATTAGACAGAACCTTGTTGAAGTTTGAAGTAGCATAAGGGGGAGCATTTTATCATGAAAAAACCAACAACAAAATGTTGATGAAGATGGCAAGGTACAAGGAGAATTTACAAGACACAATATCAAGATCAGTCAATAGGAGGAGTAGTCGAAGCAAATGAACTTTTACTTCATTTGCTCCAACTACTCCCCCTATCATGTGAACTTCTCCCGCCGCCGTATCCAAGTCTTACCTTGATTTCAAGAGGCGGTTGTGAAGTCGGACTGTCATAATGCATCGTTTCATATATCTCTGGTTTTCTGAAAACTCTAGAATGAACATAAAGAGGATTTCAACGGTAATATATTCCATATTCCAAACCTATCAAGTGCACTTTTAGGTCAGCAATTTTGTCATCTCCGAACTGTAGTAGCTCTATGGCCATTTTCACCCTGTAAATTGAAGGATTCCTGCAAACACAAACCACTATGTTACGCGAACTTCTTTCAGGGATTTGTTACATTTGCTTCTAAGATCTTTCATCGCTTTGTTACAAGAATATTTTTGACCTAAAAGTACACTTGATAGGTTTGGATGGAACAGATTTCCGTGGAAATCTTCTTTATGTTCATTCTCGAGTGACTCGATATTAACAATTCCGATTATCACAAGGGGATATATAATGTTAAAAAAGGAAAATAAAGAAAACATATAAAGGGATACGTAAAGTTGACAAAGGAAAATAAATAAAATCTATAATTTGCATCGAAAGAATAACTGGGTATGAACTGAACTGAGGAGATTCGAACATGGACCTATGTCTGGTCCCAAGGCTACCACCTTCAAGCCTGACGTTATCAATCAATTCCCATCGCCATTTCCTCTCATACAAAGTCCCACAACCATTTCTCTCGACACCCAGTACTCTTCATATATTCTGCATGCATTTCACTATGCAACGGTCTCAGATTCACTGCGTTTTTCCTGAATTAGTTTCTCAATTCAATATGACCCACGCTCGTCGTCCAAGGATTGTTGCCAGCGGTCTTGAGTTTCAGCCTGGAAATGGTGATGAATCATGGTATTATGTTTCCCTTCAGCTGCAATATGGAAAACTCATAGTCCACTGCGAAGGTTTGTCTGACAAATGTGACGGTTTGGGTCATGCTGAATCAAGAAACCGAAACCATCACATTTGTCAGACAAACCTTCATATGAGAGCCTTGAGTTTGTCATATTGCAGCCAAAGGGAAACATAATACCATGAATCATCACCGTTGTCAGGATGAAACTCTAGACCACTGGCAACACTCCTCGGACGGCGTGCGTGGGTCATGTTGAATCGAGAAACTAATTGAGGGAAAACACAGAGGGAATTTGAGACTGTTGCATGGTGAAATGCATTCATAATGAATCAATCAAGGTGGTAGCCCATCGTCTCCCACTATGAAATGCATGCAAAATGAATCAAGCTGCTTGAAGGTGGTCTCCCATTGTCAGCTGCACTTCAAGCTTGAAGGTGGTAGCCTTGGGACTAGACATAGGTCGCAGGTTCGAATCTCCTTAGTTAAGTTTCATCCCTAAAAAATGATGAACATTGACAACAAGCCGCATGTTTCTAATTTTTTTTGGTGTATGCTATATTAGTTGCAAATATCATGCTTCGGAAGCCAGGCTTCAATGGTAAATATACCATTTTGAAAGGGTTTAATGTGAGGTTAAGGATATTGATTCCAAGGAAATTAAAGAGAAGGTTTAGGGTATTGATTCCAGTGCATCATTTACTCAGCCTTTGAAGTTGTGGAAACTCGAAATTGGTTATGAGGAGCAACCAAACATCACAACAAGCTCCAAGAAATTGTCAAAATTTAGATGACATGCGAGTGGGTTGTAGAAAGCCAGCATCGTATCCATTCATTGAGCTCCTCTCTGTTTCAAGAATAATTTAATATTCTCTACTGAATAGGGCCAACCTCGTGAAGGTGGAAGCTCTTATGGACCCTCCCCCCCCTCACATCACTCTCAATTCCCCATACCCAATGCATGTACTTAAAAAAAACAAATACGTGCAAATTCATCCATATTTCATCATGAACTTTCATCTACCATTTATTCAATAAAGGCTAACATTCATTAAACCATTGTTTCATTCAGTCAACACATTCATGATATAAAAGATAACATTCAATAAACCATTCATTCATTCAGTCAACACATTCATTCAATAAAAGCTGACATTCAATAAAGGTAACAGGTTACTACACTAAATCATTCAACCATTAAACCATTCATTCAATACTCATTAGGTCAAAAATCATGGATGATATATTATTATAAAAAAAAATTAGACGACATTTTTCCAGTCACTTCTTTTTAGTTTTTCTTCTCTTTTGTGGTATATAATCTCTAAGAGGAGCATCTACATCTGGACTTTCTTCTCCAGTTCTTTGTTCTTCATCAGGCGCTTGTGGTGGTGTCTGCATCCTAGACTGGTGTTCTAGACCTGGATTTTGCGGCAAGGGGTTCGGATTTGCTGCAACAATGTGAAAATGTTACATCGTTGTATTTTGATATTGTAATGACAAGTATTTCATTTAAAAAAAAACATTACAAAGCTGTTTTTTTACCTGGCGTGGCCACATCTTGTTTTTCATGTTCTTGTCCAGGCTCAACCTGTACAGTTTCACCCTCTACATGCTCTGCAGTTGAAATATGGTGAACTACAATTAATGTTCACCATTTGCAATGCTATACATAAAATCGTAGAATATGAATAAATTCATTACCAGGATTGGAAGCATGATCTTCGATTTTTGTTGTCCCTCCTCGACATTAAGGGGATCATTGCTTTCCTGCTCATAACAGAGTCAATATGTTTTCTCAAGTATTTATAACGAATAGATTGCACAAGCAATAAATCTTCATTAAAGTATATAGATTTTATTTACCTGATCACCAGATGGATTGCTACCAGAAGACTGTGTTTTCCCAGAGAAGCTTTTTCGGCATTCAACAACAGCTCCAAATCCTTTTTGGAAGCCAAGCTTCAAGTCTTCCTTAGTGGCCACTTCATTGAATCGTTCGGCTTGCATATTTGCATAACATCGTTAATTTACATTTTGCGGTGCAATAGAATGAAAAATATTTTGCAATTTATTATTTGTATGCATTATTGGTTTTTCGAAACTTACAATTTGTGCCACCAAATTGGAATAACCACCAGGCCCAAGCTTGTGCTGACCTATTTTTTCCAGTCTTTCCTTTGTGGCCTTTGATGTGTCTGGCAGCCTATGCAAGTGTTGAAATACGTTATATGTTCCAAGTTCGATATAGAAATCAATAATAATAAGATTTGAATTACATTGCAGAAAGTATTGCATACCTCCCTGTGCCTGGTGTTATCTTTCCTTCTCTTCTCTGAGCCCTCTCCTTTCCATCCTCCACTAGAGCTTTCTACTCCATTGCTGGAATCATTGGAGGGCGCTCATACCTATGGTTTCTTTCAAGGTGGGTCCTATATTGGTATCAGACAACCTTCATATGTTGTCCAACCTTTTTCAGGACCTTCGCTTGATTGAAGGTCTTGTCGCCGAACAGGCAAACCAACCAATTAATGAGTTCATCTTTTAAAACTTTCGGTTGTCTATCCCACCTTGTTCGGATGGTGGGCCCGAAGATCTCCAAGGACGCGTCATTCATTTTTTTATAGAAAACATCATTTCCTGCAAAACGATCATGCCATGATCATAATTACTTGAAAAAAAACGTTTTATCGATATATTACAATGAAATTTTAAACACTAACTTGATCAACGTATATTAATTACCTGGGATCTTCTCTATTTTTATTGGGACGAGATATTCGTCAACCAAAAATTGCGCCTCCATTATTCTCGTGCTAGTGACACGGAAAGATCCTGGAAATGCAGCTAGGTCAATATCAATATTACCAGGATTCTCAGGGTCGACCACTTCTTCTGGACAATCTGGTGTGCGCCGATCATTGGCAGCTGGTGCGCTCACAACTGGGGTTCGTGGTGTATCAGAACGTGTTTTCGACTATTCAGTCAACAATAATGGCAAAGGATTCGATGCACGTGGAGTCGTTTGCTCATGATGCCAAGTCTCTCCACGAGCCTCCCTGGGGCCAACACCGCCTTGACCACTATTGTGTGGTCTCCGATAATTCTGTAAATACAAACCACATCTTATACGTTCAGTACATCATATAAAAGAGAAAATTATAAAGTTTTAAATTGATTATTTTATGATTCAAGATTCCTCAACTTACTCGCAAGGATTCAGATCTTCGTTCCAACAATTCAATCCTTTTCATAATGTCGCTTGTCTGCGGAACCTGGATTAGCAAAGAAACGATTTATGCACTATATTTTGCCAACATTTTGTCTATCATCTTAAATGGGTTTGTGGCTTCACCATTTATGTTGGAATCTCTAAGCATCTCAACAACTTCAGGATCTACTAAATATTCTTGCGATGCTGTTTCAAACAATGATTCACTGGGCTGCAACAAAAAATTAATAAAACACTACTGAGTTCTATCATGACAGATTCCTAAAATTATAGTAACAAAACATATCTATCATGATAGATTCCTAAAATTACAACTAGGTTTACTTGGTGCCTGGACGATGGTGTCGTCTGGTCCACAGCTGTGGACTTGCCCCGATCATCGGGCCCCTGCAAAAAAGAAGTAGAAAACATTATCACAACGAAACCAGTATACACACTAAAAATACATAAAAAAAATTAAACATTATGCTACGTATTATATTGGTACAATTCCAATGGATTATACCTGCAACCTAGAGTATCATCATCCACTCATCAGATCGATGGTAATAGGTGACTTGCCCCGATCTGCTAATATCTGGGAGCTTCCCCTTACAGATACCTAAATAAAAAACATAGTGAAAGTCACCTAGTAAACGAATCCAAAACTAATCATGAAAAAACATGTCGATTTAAAACTATTATTAAGTATTATATTTTTACTATTACAAAGATGTATACCTGTTGCATCGAGGGTACTGTGACCCTTGTAGAACCGGACTGCATCAAAAACATAGAGAAAATTACGTAAACAAAATAATTACATAACATTATAGAAACGAAACCAATATACTAATAATGAAAAAAACAAAGGAAAAAAAAACTATTTTTTCTTATTATATTTGTACTATTACAAAGATGTATACCTGATCCCTTGAGGAAGATGTACTCCTCCAACCATTTTCTGGCGGGGTTTTATCCCGATCACTAGCCTGCGAAGTAAATATGTAAAATTTTAACGAAATAAACTAATGAAAAAACCCTTAATATGTTAAATTCATTAATAAAAGGTTGGGTAAAATATTATATGTACCACTCCCATAGTAACCTTTTTTGTATCTACTCGGTTCAAATTGTAATTAATAAGCAACTCTTCCCCTGCAGATATTGATTTAATGGCAACTACAAAAACACGGTTTCCTTCGCGCCCCTCAAATTCGCAGTTTGGTTGCTTAATTGTAGACCCTGGTTGTGTACTGTTTATAAACCCTGCAATATTTCCTATGGCCTTTGGCCTTCCATCCATGTACAACATTGCTCCTTTATTTTGATTTTTGTTTTTCAACTGTAAATAGTTTGCTGACAATCCATAGCTACGCATACTTTTTGTAAATCGGACCAGGCACATCCAATCTATGTAGCTGTAACAGGGTCCAACATACTCCATCAATTTTGTACATTTGTCATAAGGGACCCTTATGCCATCCATGGAAAACAACCCGAAACCATGTATTGACGACTGTGCAATTCGATATATCCTCTCATTCACAGAAAAAATCTGTGTTCAGTTGAGGAAGATCCTTGGGTACCCATTGTTTCACTAAATGTCTATACCTCAAGGGCACCTCGACATCGTCTTTTGTCTCATCACCATAGGAACATGACCCCCCTCGATTGTGAAAAAATTCATTGCATTTATGGAATTTTCTTCTGGTATTTTGACATCTGGTTGATACAACTCTTCTAGACCTACTGGATGTCTCACTTTCCTCTAGCCTTCCTAAACTCCCCTCGCTCGAGGAAGATAGATCTGACAAATACCTGTTTGTTTCTACCTGCACCATGGGAAAAGAGTTTAGATACGACCGCAAGGCATAGCGCCTCTTAAAAGGTGATGTGTAGCGCCTTTTATAATGTTACCTGATCCTCATTCCCTTTCTCAACATGTAGGCATTCAAGTGATGAGGAAGACGATCAATTTATCTTTCTTATGAGTAGAAATTCACGCAATTATGAGCTTTCTTTTATTGCTACTTTGGGTCTTGACTCCCATATCAAACCATACAACTATCAACTTTGTCGTCATGGCCCTAAAGTCTCTCTCATCCCATCAGTTTGGGTTTATCACCTCGGTAATTGAAGTTCAGTCACATTTAGTAAGATATTTATATTCAGCAATAATAATATAAAATAAAAATAACTAACCATTATGGAAAACTTCTAAAAGTTCTTATGACTTTCAACAGTAAGATCTTTTAGGTGGTTAATAAGTGTTCACAAATCTTCAAAAACAATATTTTATATAATGTTGTGGAACTTGTATAATCTTATTCAAGCATGGTCTTCTTAGATGACTGAAAGTAATTGAATAAAGCAAAAACGGAACCGTAAACATGTAAGTTGTTTTGAAAAATGGTAGCTTTCACTCATACTCCCAACTAATGTTGGCTTTGGACAATTACTTGTAATCTGGACTTAGGGTATTTATTGCATAACATAGATTTTCAATCATATTAACACAGAGAAAAGTAGGGCTTTCTTTATATTATCATGACATAATTACAAAGAATTTATTTTCAATCTTCATGACAATCTGAATGGACAGGCCCCACTCATAGCCAAATACTTTTGAGATATTTACAAATCATCGGAGTATGGTGGACCATATATTTCTCGATAGACGTTGGATTCAGTGCACCATGCCTTTGAATAAATAGACCTCCGAACCATGCATCTATTATGATGCATGTGGACGTCTATGTGGGTTTTGACAAGCCATTGTTGTTTGTATTTAATGTAGTACCCAAGGATTTGATCCTCAGTAATCTTTGTCTGCAAAATATCTTTGACCTGTTCGAGAGATTCTCCAACTCCCCATTTTAGATTATAAATAGCAGCTGGTGATAATGTTGTCAGGTCGATGTCGAATGACTGCCACCAGTCTCTCAACCAATCAGGGACGTAGAATGCAGGATCCTCATAGATTTGTGGAATTTGAAGTCCAAACTTTAGCATGGTATAATATGTTCTATCTGTATTTTCTTTTCTCAAGAATTTCCACCATAATTTTTTATATTTTTCATAAGTGTGTGTAGTACTTGGAAATCGGAGAGTAGCATCTTAATGTGGCCATGCTTCCAAAGAATGTATCTGGTTAATACAGTAGTATTGTTGGTCTAGTTGTAGCCCGGGGTGATGTGTAGAGACCTCTGTCGAGGTTAAGGTAAGATCATGGTAGAGGTTCGTTAACCAATTGCTTGCATCAACTGCTTTTCTCAGGGAGTTGTTGTAAATCATCTCTGGTACAATACTGGATCCCATAGGCATTCTTCTGAGTTCTGGCACTAGTCTAATAAAAGCATCAGATCCGTGTAAGTTAGCATCTAATACTTCAGTATGTCTCAACTCCCACCTAGGTTTCTTGTCTTGCATATAATCCAACCACATCATATTATCATTAATTTTATAGATATGATGTTTTCCTTCGGTCCAAGCAAAGATTTCCATGTTTACTTGTGGGTTATGGGCCCATTAGATTCCGTTTTGACCTTCTACGCTCGCTTGTCTCGGGCTCGCTTGCACCAGGCTTGCTTGTTTCAGGATACCTTGCTTCAAGTTCGCTTGTTAAAAATTAACAGCATACTTCTGTGTCAAATATTCTCTTGTTAAAAAGTCAGGAATGCTTTTTGCTTTGCCAAAAATGTGCTCATGAACAATATAGTTATAACATCAAAACAATGCTTGCCATCTTGCTAAATTTCCTTTTGTTGTTACAAATTTTATTGTGTTGTTTAGCACAGATAGAAGACTGGAGCAATCTGTTCTTATGATAAAGTTGTGGTTCAATAAATAAAGTCATAGTTCTACTCAGTTTTCTGTCAGGATACTTATTCTCCAAGATAATTTTCCTCACAAGTTCAATCAAGGAGTTCCACCACTCTAAAAATTCTTTACCAACAAATATAATTTGATTACCAACAATTTTGCCTGACAGGACAAGTCTGAACTACTTAATTCAAATTATTTACCGCATATTTGATTACCAACAATTTGATTACTTAAGTCTTATAACCAACACATATTCGATTACCAGGGTGTAGACGTTTCCTGTAATATACTCATAAGAGTTACTTTTAGAAATGACTGTGCCTCTTAGAGGCCAGTCAACCCTAGGAACCAAGTGACCCTATTATAGGGTTAGTACAAACCAGAGAGAGAGAGATGACTGGGCTATGGTACGGTCAATCAAAGAAAGTCAATGACAGTAAAAAGGCTCAATACAATCACAATAAAGATGACCTGACAGCCAGCAAACTGAGGCCAAAGAGACTCACGGCCTCCAGTAAGGTACAAGGACCAACCAAAGGGTAAAAAAACCAACCAGTAAGGTACAAGTAAAAAAAAAGAGTGGGTATAAATTAGACTCATAACCCTTGGGACTAAGGGGGTATGCTCAAATCATTTACAACCAAAATTTCCACATATACAACTATCCATGATGGGTAACGTCTCACTATTGACCATGCGAGAAACCATCTAGTTAGGAACTACTGATTTCATTCCCTACTATAAACATCAATCAACCCAACATTAATAATAATGAGCCCCAAGGTTCGAGTACAATCCTATCAATGAGAATTAATGAATTGAAGTTTGGCGCTGAAAGGAATCAATTAGTCATGAAAGGAATCAATTAGTCATGGACCACAATCCTACAATGGTATGCAGGTTTCATTTTCTTCCTTATGTACTGGTACCCATGACACTTAATGACTTGCAAACCCTAAGATGTGATGACCATTGAATATGACGGCACTTGGACTCTTGCTACATCCTTGGATGACGATGTGGACGATACCCCTATTCTTGAGGACATGAGGTTGATCTTTGAAGGAGTCATGGGTTAAACACAAAATAAAAACAGAAATAAAAAATAACAAACCTAACCTACAAGTCTGCCCTAATTCAAGAATATGGGTATTGGATGACAAGATATGGCGAGGAGGACATGGCATTGAAGCCAACACATGGAAGATATTTTTTGTAGTTAAAGTCAAAACCCAAATGAAGTAGAATATGAAGTTGCATGACTTGATGCATGTGAGGTGATGTTTGGACACCCATACTTATGGGGAAAAGGGTTGCAACCTTCTACAATAAAAACAACAAATTTTTCTTGCTTAAATGTGATAAGGCCTACCTCATCAAAGCACATACATGGAGAGGAAGAACACATTTGGTAGAAATGGAACAAGAGAAAACTAGTCACTCAAAGGGGCAAATAACAAGTAGCTAAACTATAGGACTAATAGAATGTTGAACTTGAAAAAAAAAAGTGGAGACTTTGTACTTCAATCTCCTCCAGAGATCATATTTTAGAGGCCAAAAGCTTCCCAATGGGAAGGTTGCACCCAAAAGGGATTCGAGACAAATTTGAATATCATAGAAATTAAGTCAAAGTAAAAAATAATCAACGGGGATGAGAAGCATAATAGCTTCCATGGGAAATGAC
Organism: Larix kaempferi; assembly: GCA_027924585.1. Lineage (NCBI taxonomy): Eukaryota > Viridiplantae > Streptophyta > Pinopsida > Pinales > Pinaceae > Larix > Larix kaempferi. The sequence goes on along the minus strand of BSBM01000445.1, from coordinate 17,728,837 downwards.
AAAGAGGTGAGGGTGATTGTTAACATGTTGGTCACACACCCAACAACTTATTCACCCATAAGATAAAAATACAAAGAAAAAGAAGAAGTAAGGGATTGCTACAAGGGAGGAGATGAAGTGTTAGGGATGCCTAACCATTTGACTATCTCCAGAAAAATGTTCCAATCTATACATTAAACATATGTGGAATAATGAGTAAGGGTTTCATTTGAAAAAGGCTCTAAAATTTCATGTAGAATAGATTGCAAAAAACCTAGAGGGCCATGATACGCTGTAATTCTCTGTAAACGTTGGTAATAATAGACTGAGCATCGCCATTCAAACTTGCTTTACCCAAGTTGGGTTATGAGGCCATAAATCGTAGTCTCACATGGTTGATATCAATGCGCATCTTTTTAGTTATGTGATTATTCTTTGTTGTTTTGGTCTGAATGCTTGAATATAGCTCTGACTAAATTTGTTTATTGTGTTTCCAATGAAAATTTTGTTTTCTTTACTATCAAACCAATAACTACTACCCTACTAGCACCTAAATGAGAAATGCCCTACTCGGTGAGAGCTCCATATGACATGGGTAGTGTGCATCCCTTCAGTTGTTCCAACATGCCCACACATTGGATAGAAGGAAAGGGGTTTGGCCCTGCAGGGCATGTTTGTGTGGACTACTACCCTGCTAGCACCTAAATGAGAAATGCCCTACTCGGTGAGAGCTCCATAGGACATGGGTAGTGTGCATCCCTTCAGTTGTTCAGACAGGCCGACACATTGGATAGAAGGAAAGGGGTTTGGCCCTGCAGGGCATGTTTGTGCTCCACAAGACATTGTTTCACGCCCAAATGAAAAATGTGCTACTCAATCCATAACTAATTGCATTTATTAAAACTTCAAACGCAGATGAACGAATAACAAGGGTTTTCTAGTTTAGAAGAAACTAACCTTGGTCATTGTGATCCTCCCCTACTCGCAGCTAAATGAGAAATTCCCTACTCGCTCTCTACTCCTGCCCAAATGAAAAATGCGCTACTCAATCTCAGTCTTGGTATTGGTCTTGTAGCTGCTCACATTAACATGGTCTCACTGTTGGAATAAACCAGAAATTCTGGCCTACTTGCTCTCTACTCGCGCCCAAATTAAAAAATTGCTACTCAATCTCAGTCTTGGCCGTATTGGATATGCTGGTGTCGGATTGGTCTTTGCCTGGATTTTGGATAGTGATATCTCCCTCTTCGTCTTTGTCTAGTATCGATCATGGTAATCCCACATGAATATATAGGTCGCCAATATATAGTGTGCTAATTTGGAGTTGTACATGATCACCAATTCACTCGAAAGGTATTTGTTGATCAGTGAAAGGTTTATATAATTTTTCTATTCTTAGAGGTTTTCCCTTGCTAGTGACCTAACCACTTTTTACACTTTCAAAATATGATGATGATAAGGAATATCTAGTTTCTTAGGAATTTTTGGATTGTTAGAGCCTTAGGAGGGGATGATTATGTGTGTTCTTTAAAAGACCTACAAGGTTTGTAATAATAGTAAGGGATAAAATTCCACCAACCATAGGGATTCCATCATGTCAATGATGTTCCATTACAATACACTGTTTAGAGTATTAATGATGATGACGATGATGATGACAATTCCATGGATGATGACGATGATGATGACGATGACGATGATGATGATATTGACGATGTTGATGATGATGATGAATTGTAATGAGGATGGATAAAGTGGTAAACTTAGTGAGATTTTCCTCATGAGCAAAATCATAAATTCTTCTTCATTGAAAACAAGATCACTTGGAGTTTGCTCAAATTGTCAAAACTTAAGAATGCCATTCACTACAAATGGAACCCATTCTCTTTGGCCAACAACAGGAAAGGGATGCCAAATGCACTCCTAATTTTAATTTGGAGGATCATACATGTACAATTGACTTTAGGGATTGGTTTGATGTGAAACTGCAAGTAATAAATACAACTATGAAGAATTAGGTGGTGGTGAACTCAATTCCCTTCTTGGGCATATCATTAATTTAGTTTATTTTCTACATATATGTTATGTTTTACCACATCATATTGTTGATGTTTCATATGTATGATAATCTACCTACCACAACTACATGGAATACTTAGCTATGATGGACATTGCTAGGAAATTTTGGATGATAAATCGTATTGTTTTGTGAGTCGAATCGGACTAAACATTAAATATTTGCATTACAATTATGTAATTTGGTTCAAGTGCAACCTTTTCTAACACAATCATAGGACATTACAACAGTAACACATTTTGAACTAAAATTTATTTAAAATCTATGAGTTTCCAATTATTTACAAAAATTTTAGTTTTCCATATTTTTCAATACCATTTTTAATTATTATTTTTAAAAAATATTTCCTCTAAAAATATTTTACAAACAACATATACATGAAAATATTGGAAAATAAAAATATAGTAAAATATTGACAAAAATTAAATTACAATATGTAGGTTAATATGCTTAAAATTAATAACTTAGATTTAATTAAGAATTTATATACAAACTATGATAATAATAAAAAAAATTAAATATAAAGACTCCTTGTTTGTGGGGCAAGGGATCCTCTCAACACAATAACTTATAGTTGTAATGTAATTGCATTAAGAGACAAACTCTAATCCAGTTGGGGGATCTCAACCTAATGTATGTAACTTCATTAAAGGATCTCGACAAACTCTAACCTTCGAAACAACTTGGGAAAATATATTATCCTCGATTGTAGAAATGAAGAAACTAGTCTCTTCACCTCTTCAAGACTCATAGGACATTAAAACAATAACACATGGTGGTGATGACAACGACAGCGATGATGATGATGATGATGATGATGATGATGATGATGATGACGACGATGATGATGACGATGTTGGTGATGATGGTGATGATGGCGATGGCGATGATGATGATGATGATATTGATGATGATGATGATGATGGTTATGATGATGATGATGATGATGATGATGGTGATGATGATGATGATGATGATGATGATGATGATGGGCATGGTCATGGTGATGATGATGCTGATGGCGATGATGATGATGATGGCGATGATGATGATGATGATGATGATGATGATGATGATGATGATGATGAAGACGATGATAATGATGGTGATGATGAAGATGATGATCATGATGAAGATGATGAGGATGATGATGATAAATATGACGATGTTGATGTTGATGATGATGATGATGATGACGATGACGATGACGATGATGATGATTTTGACGATGTTGTTATTGATGATGATGATGCTGACGGCAATGATCATGATGTCGGCGAAGATGATGATGATGGTGATGATGATGATGATGATGATGGCGATTATTCATGATGATGATGGTTATGGTGATGATGATGATGAAGATGATATTGAAGAAGATGATGATGATGATGGTGATGATGAAGATGATGGTGATGATGAAGATGATGATCATGATGAAGATTATGAGGATGATGATGATAAAGATGACGATGTTGATGATGATGATGATGACGATGAGTACGATGACGATGATGATGATATTGACGATGTTGATGATGATGATGATGATGATTAAGATGATGATGATGATCATGGTGATGATGATGATGATGGTGATGGTGATGATGATCATGATGATGATGAAGATGATGAAGATGATGATCTAACCATGCCAAATTTTAGTCCAAGCCAGCACATATTTAAAAAATTCAACATTGGCCCCATGATGATGACGATGATGATGATAATCTTGATAATGATGATGATGATGATGATGAATGAAGATGATGATGATGATTATGAAGCTGAAGATGATGATGATGATGAATCCGATAACCTCTCCATACCACCGACGACAAGAGGCGTCGGATATCAAACTTCTGACTTCAAAAGAATCCGACGAGATCGCTATACCACCGACGACAAATGCCATTGGTATTTCTAGGTAGTTGCGTCGGATATCTTACAACGATGATGATCATGATAAAGATGATGATGATGATGATGATGAAGATGACGATGATGATGACGACGATCGATGATGACGACGATGATGATGATGATGATGATGATGGTGGTGGCCATGACGACGATGCGGAACATGATGCTGCTGCTAATGATGATGATGACGATGATCAAGATGATGAAGAAGAAAAAGATGATGATGATGAAGATGATGATGAAGATGATGATGATGATGATGATGATGATGACGATGATAATGATGATGATGATGTTTGAGTCTTGATAATTATGCATTTCCTTACTAAGCTTCTCTCTGTTTCAAGAATAATTTAATATTCTCTACTAAACAGGGCCAACCACGCGAAGGTGGAAGCTCTTATGGCCCCTCCCCCCCCTCACATCACTCTCAATTCCCCATAACCTGACAAAAATATCTATGTACAAAAACTTTAAATGTGTTTTTTGACATACTCTATAACAAGTGCAACGTTTCTAATTATATCATACAGGAAAATGGAAACTCACGAAGAAACACTTAATTTATTATTACTGCATACCTCATAAACTTCAATGGTCTTCATCATCTTCTTCATCTGAGTCATCGTCTATACTATCATCCGATGATCCAGATTCAACATTGTAAGGATTGCCATATCATCCTCGTTGTCGATGTCAATTAAGATCATCATGTCATCGTTGATATCATCTTCATGGACATTGTCTGATGCATCATCTGTTTCAATAAGTTCTTCGACATCTTCTTCTAGAAGTACATGATCATCTAGCTCATGTTGATCATGATCATCTTCTACGGTGTCTTCTTCTTCAGGAACGTTTTCATTACCTTCATCTACGTTATACTTTACCGGCCTTCCCCTCGGATCACGTCTCACAACAAATGACCAAACCGCTCTACCTGGAACCTCAGAGTAAAATACTTGTTCACATTGGGTTGGAAGAACATAGGGCTCCGTTCTTGGCTCAAACAACCTTGTATTTACCATGGTAAATCCATTATCATGTTCAATTATTGTTTTATCGGGATCATGTTGATTCAATAGACACCTGTACCATTTGACAAAGAACAAAAATACCTTGAAGGAGTTAAATTCACACCGAAGAATGTCTTCCATATACCCATAGTATCGATTTTCAGAGAGTTCTGGATGTCTGTCACTTCTAGAAGAAACATTGGTCACCTCAAAGACTGCAAATATCCCACAATCAGATGTTTTCTTCTTTTCATCCAACTTTTTGGTACGATATCTACATCCATTGCACCACATAGCCTTATGGTGTTTTACCTACAACAAGCCATACAGGAAAGATTACATAATGATCCAATATTTATGATTAACTAGTGCATGTTTATAATGCTATACAATGAAAAAAATCAGTGTGACGTACAATGACAATATTTTTTACAAAAAAATAAATAGTGTGGTTGATTAATATGCTTACTTGCTTATCTTTTAAACCTCTTGCTAAATCGATTTCCCTTTGTGTTAGATTTGTGTCTCCATTGCGATGTGCAGCTTTAACCAATGAAGCCACACCTTCCCATGATATTCCATGACCAGATTCTTCACATCGTTCGATCCATACCTTCATCCAGTCAAGATTGTTTGCGATGTATAAATGAATTGCATCCCACTCTCGACCAACTGTTTGATGACAATAAAATTAAAATTCAATACAAATGTATAGTCAATTAAAATTAAAAATAGAATATGTATGATATTATATATACATAAAAATCACTAGTCAAATGGGTTATATTACCTTTCACCTTCCTCGATCTACCTTTCCCCTTCAGGTACTCCCCTTCAAAATTGTTATTGGATTCTGGATCACAAATGCGACGTAGATTGAGCTTTGACGCTAATTTAGGAAAATATTCACTAATATACAGCACATTTTGGTATACCATATATCCCTCCATCATAGAACCCTTAGCATATGCTCGTTGTCTGACCAAACCCTTCATAAATTTCAAGTGCCTCTCAACCATCCACATGGACCTTGAGTGCGCAGGTCCACATAGTTCAATCTCCTCAACTTGGTGTATGAGGTAGTGTTCATGTGCATTGAAAAATGCCGAAGGTAGATGCTTCTGCATTTCACACATGAGACGAGGAATTTCTCTCCTCCAATACTTTATGTCTTCTTTATGGAATTCTTTAGATGACAACCATCTATAAGTGACATGACAACCAAATCAAGAGATTAAATGAAAAAAACATTATATTACGTAACATGAATTACAGAACGAAAATCAAATATAAGCTCTATGTTGAATTAAACAAACACTAAGCGCATGGAAAAAATCACCACTTACCTCATGTATTTCCCGAGACTATATATCATTTGCTTGACATTGTTTTCGAAGTTCTCCAAGATAGAGAGAGGTAGAACATACTATAACAATAATATACAAATCGTTTCATTTTATCATCAAAGAGTAGACAAACAAAAAACATACCAACCATATTGACTAGAATAGGAAACAAAAAGAATTAAATCCATACCATAATAATTATTACCTTCATGAAGACATGCCAATCGTGAGTTTTCACCCCTGCGAAATCACCTTTCTTTGTTATGATATTCTTCATGTTCGCACAAAATCCGTTGGGAAATTTAATTTTTCGAATGACTTCTTTTACAACATTACTTTGTTGGTCCGTTAACATCCATGGAAGTGAGTTGATATTAATTTGCTCTCCGTTGCTATGAAATTGAATGACGTCTTTCATTGCATGGTTGCTATCTTGAGTGTCTTTGCAAATTTTGACAATTTTTTCTTTGTCACTCCTTCCATCCAATATTCACCATAATGTTTCGGTCACATTCTTTCTGATATGCATTTTATCAAATAGATGAGCAATTTGTAGGTGCTTATAGTAGGGAAACCTACTAAATTGTCTAGGATAACTTTTCATTCCTCGTGGAAGCCCATTAATGCCTTCATGATCACATGAACGACAATCATGAAATTACATAAATCAATGTCAATTACAGTAAACAACACACAATAAAAAAAAAATACAATATAACATAACATATACGATGATTCATTATACATACCTTGATGATTTCTATTATATTGCAACTTCCATAGGTGAGGTGTCATTCTATGCGGTTTTAATGCAATCTCTTGCTTGCCATTGAACATATGTTTTTCTATAGTTCGATACCTGTGATTCTTAGAGAGGAAATGCCTATACTCATCAAACACCTCCTTTCCTAAGCTTTTTGAATGACAAGATTTTATCTTAGGACCACAAACTGGACATGCAAATTTCCCCTTTGTCTGAAGACCTACATAAAGAGATGGAATATCTATGTCAATTATAATTATATACAAAATGACTGGATTATTTAAAAAAAAATGCGTGCGTAGTATATTAACTAGTAGTTTGTAAAATTAAATGCAAATAAAGTGGAACTTATAATTACATACCACAAAAATGGGTTAACCCTGGGGCATCATGTATTGTCCATACACGCATTGCATGGAATTGAAATTGCCTTTGTCGTATTGGTCTAGATACGTCATACATAGTGATGCCATTCCATAACTTCAGTAGCTCGTCAATAAGAGGTTCGATATATACATTCATATCTTTGACTTTGTACTTACCTGATTGATTTGAACATATAAAAAATATAATTATGAGACGTACCATTTAGATTATATATATCAAACCATATTGCACAATAGAAAAACATTAAATATATATATGACATTATGCGACAAAAATACGACAAATAAGATACCACTACATTAAAAAAAAACTGCAGGGTTCGCACCTGGAATAATCATCGACAACATTATGTGCTCCCTCTTTATTGTCAACCATGGAGGAATGTTGTTGTTGATAACAAAAATAGGCCACACCGAGTAAACAGATCTCATCTCTACAAATGGATTGACACCATCTACTGCCAAAGAAATCCGAAGATTACGAGGTTCTTCTTTAAAGTGAGGCCATTTTTCCTCCATATCTCTAAATGCAGACCCATTTGCAGGCATCTGAATAATGTCATCTTTACTTTTGTTCCGTGCATGGTAATCCATAAACTGTGCTATGTTTTTGCACCTGAACAGTTGTTGCAACCGTGGAATAATGGGAATATAACGTAGAACCTTGCAAGGCACCTTTTTAGTTACTTAATCTGTGTGATATCTACTGATATGACATTCAGGACATTTTGTTGCAAATTCATGTTGATTGTAATATAGAACATGGTCATCGGGGCATGCATGAATTGCTTCATACTGCATTCCAATTTCTTTCATGATGGCAGATAAATCTCGATATGTGCGAGGTAAAATATTTGACGGTGGTAACAAATATTCACCTATCATTCTACAACAAATTAAAATAAAAATCTAGTTAATATAATATAGAAATAATATTAATGAAACAAATTTCATCCATAATAATTTGACTTATATATGAATTAACAATAAAATACACAATCATATATATTTTGTGATGGAATATATTACATACCTTAACATCCGTGTGACTGGTATGTTTGAAAGACCATTCATAACCTTCAAGTTCATTATCAACAATATAGCAGAGAGAAGATTTGTCTTGGAGCCCTCATAAAGGGGTTCGTATGCCTTATCAAGAAGAGGTATATCATGAATATCATCAAAATGTTCATCATTTTCATGATCATCATCCATTCCAACATTAAATGAATCATGGATCAAAGTATTTGTAACATCATCTTCAACTATGTTATCAGTATGATCATCTTCTTCAATGTGATCATTAACTTGTTCTCCATTAATATTCATAGCTCCATGTTCCTCCGGTACTTGTTTTGGAAGCACTTCCTGATCTGGACGATATGTCGTAGGATGTCTTTCCTTTATAATTACATGAAACAATCAATAGATAAAAGTTAATATAAGAAATTCAAACGCAAAATGTGAACATTTATGTGATACATTTAAAATGTAACAAATTCTGTACTATTGGGATGAAAAGAACAACGACCAATTGTACTGTTGGTCAAATAGGTGCATCCAAACTATCCAAGAGACATAATGATTAACCCAAATGCTGAGCAAAGCTACTCAAAAATAAGATAAAAGATGCTATGGTTTCTATAGAGAAAATATAAGAGAAATTACAACATGCCAATATAGTCGTTATTTCTATTATCATGATCGAAAGTGTCACAAATATAGAGAGTTAAGTGCTTTCCCCGGTGAGTGGGTTAGTTTGACTAACGAACAAATAAATTTCTACATAATTTAATATAAGCTAATATAAGAAATATTAAAATAATACATAAATTTACAAAAGAAATCAAAATAAAAACATATATAATGCAAAACTTACAAATGGATGGTAACCATGTCCCCCCTTAGCGTGCCCATGCTCCCTACAATGTTTTCTGGCTGTTGTGATCAAAATTCTTCTCCTCTTAAAGCCCCTGCATTGACTACATGGACAATAGCATTTCCCATCACCCCTTCTTTCAACTCCTTCCCACAATCTAGCAAGCAATTGTCGATTTTGTTCGTCTGGATCAGGAATATTGCTAGTTGACATTTTCTCGTAAAGAGCTTGAATGAATATTATCGATCTTAGAAAATGAAGCTCCACACTTCGCTCGCTTGAATCACAAAAACAATGGAAATAATGAAAAACAGTCCGCCGAATAAAAAAACTTCCGCAAACCGTCGCTTGTATGGAAAACATGTCGGAATGTTTGGATATTTATAGATTTTAAAAGTCAAACTGACGTCGGATATCCGACGACTACAACCTAGTTACCGTTGGGGAATTGTCGTCGGATAACCAACATCCTTGGGTATCATTAGATGTTGAATATCCGACTGCCTAGGATGTTGGATATCGATAGAGACATCAGATATTCTACGGGCCGTCGGATATTCTATGGGCCTCGTCGGATATTCACACAGTCATCGGATATCCGACGGATCCTTCAATAAATTTAAAAAAAAAAAAAAAAAAAATTGTAATTTTGAAGGTGAAATCCGACGACTTAGTCCATTTCGTCAGAGGTTGTCGGATTTTCTCATCAGATTTTGGGGTCAAATCTTGTAGTGATGATATGCTAAGGTGGCTTCTTTGATTGTATGATTTTACTTGACATGCTCATTTCATCATGCTTGGAGTAGGTAGGTAGGATGAATAAGCTCTTGCATGAGCATTTGATGTGTTGTTGTAAAGAAAAACAATGATGTGACGTGTGTTTATTTCCTTGCTTTTGATGGTCAAAGCCCACAAGTTACTTGCAAATATTTTGGGGTTCTTGTATGCTCTCCTTTCCAAGATCAAGCATACATCCCGCAATTGAAGCCTATTGTTAACCCCCATTTTGTATGGGTGTCCACATGTGATTTTGATCACTCTTAAGGGGGTGACATGCCATGATGATGTTTTGTTGGTTCATTCCTTAGTGCTTTGATGACGCCCTAACAATGATGTTGTAGATGGATGTTCATAACTTCATGGAGCATATGTATGTTTGAAGCATGTTGGGTTAATTCAATTGTTGAGTATGAAAAGCAAAGGAAGCAGTATGTCAAAGTTTGGGTGGTTTTTGGGAGGTTCTAGGCACAATTTCCACCATCAATAGGCCCCCCTAAGAGGTAATTTTGGGCATTTCTTAGCCCTCAAACAGCCTCAACTTTCAATCTGGGCATGTTTTGAAGCTAAAAAAACAATGACGTTGAGATCTGGGAATATCTCAACTATTAAAACAACGATAAAGAAGGTCATTTATCAAACGTGAGCACTACTACCTCCATTCTAGGCATGTTGCAGCCCTAAAAATTGATGAACAACAACATAAAATTAGCTTTGGTGAGTTCTGGGCCAAATTTGAATATTAAATTTCATTTATGGGCATAGGCAGTAGTGGTAAGATACTTGAATTCTCAGTTGCATGTTGTTTAGGATAGTCTGGGTGTATTGTGTGCTCTCAAACAACAATATAGTTATACAGATCTGATTTAGTCTTTGAAGTAAAAATTGTGCCAAAAAGTTGAAACAACAATCAAAGAGCCTTGAAAGGTCATCATTTGGAGCCTTGAACAGACCTGTAGCAGCACAAAGAAGCAACATTACTCCACTCTAAGATAGTGTCCAGCATTTTGATGCCAAATGGAAGGGTCGGTCCACTTTAAAATGAGTCATATTGTTGTCAGAGGAGTGATCTAGTGTTTTTGAATGGCTTTCCTTTGCCATGTGGAGCAGGCCGCACCCTTATTATAATCCTCTCCCCACATATCGCTGGATTTTTAGTTTTGACCTCATTTGTGAGCTGACATGACTTGCATCTGTTGTCATAGAAAGCTTTAATTCCAAAATCATTATTGTACTAAGAAAGCACTATACTGTAAGCTATTTGCAGAGACTTAGACCTACACCTTGTACTTTTTAAATTGTATCACAGTAGCTACTGTAGAGACTATGTTTTTCATTATAGAGGCTTGTATTGTCAAAGATGATGGTGTGCATATTAGGCTCCTAGAATTCCCCTTTCCAACATCATAAAGGGGAAATCAGTTATGCAACAAATCCTCTGAGATGTGCAGAGCTCATTGTAGATGTTGCACTAAAAATAAAATAGAAATAGAGTGGAGGACATAGACAGGAAAGTAGCTACCAAAATACTTGGTTAGTTACTAGGTTTAAACCTTTGGTTTCACCCTCTACAAATCTAATGGGACACTTACTAGATTGATATTTAAAAGTTCTATCTAAGTTTAATGGTGAGAAATGCTTGATTGCATAAGACCATCTTACAAATTTCCAAGATTGCATGGATAACTTCTCCACAAAGGGATACAACATTTTCCCATTATTTGGAAGGGGAAGCAAGGAAATGGTTTATGAATCTGCCCAAAATTTCATAACTTATTAGTGGTAGTTCATCAAGAAATTTATGAAGAAATGTGTTATCAATAAATACAACATATACTATGTAACTTAGTTGAACACTCTAAAAAGGATTACTGGTGAACGTGTTCAATAATTCACAAGTAGGTTATGAAAATTGTACGCCTGCATTCTTGATGCAACTAAGCCCTCAAAACATTCTACTATAGTATCATATGGTACCTCTTTTAAGGGTAACTTTGCTTTCCATTTAAGAGAACGATGATTCCTTCACCTAGAGACCCTATTTAATTATGGAGAAGACTTGGAGAGCAACATGAAAGGTTTTAGAATTTGATTGGATATTAGATTGGATCCCCCTAATAGGAGAGAATATGTTGAGAGAAGGAGGGGCACGGAGCTTGAGGTGTCCTCCTCTCGACAAGACCTCGTGACACTTGAAGAGGTCATAAGCTCCTCAATTCTACGACCAATGATCTTACCATGGTGAAGAAAGGATAGTCTACCCATTCTATTGTGGAACAAACTTCTAGAGAAAATCCATGTATCAAAGGTAAACCCTAGTTTAGAATGCCCCCCCTACACCTCAAAGAGAGTTAAGGCAATAAATGCAAATTTACCCTAGTATTGCAGCACATAAGTAAACATAATGGAATCTTTTCCTTGTCATTATGATCCAAGAGATGAAAAGTTGCTTGATGCACCTTTAGACCCAAATATGTTGTTCCACCTATGATACAACGAGATTGAGGATCCTAGCTATGTCCATCTTGGATCTAAAATTTTATTGATGACTAGAGAAGAAGAAGCTCCCCATGAAGAAGAAATTTTCGATAGGGAGGATGACCCCTTCATCCTCTCTCATACTAAACTCCAAATGGCAACAAACGATATAATGGTAGAGGTGAGGAGGAATTATGACCTAGGGCCTAGACCAAACTTTTCTAATTATAGGAGAGAAGAATTCCATAAAGCAACTTGGTAATAACAAAAGGGAGATGCCCAAATATTTCTAGTTAGGAAAGAAAAAAGGATTAAGGAAACCAATTTCAAGAAACCAACAATCCCCATTAAAGTTTAATTGATAACGGCATATCAAAATAAGGTGCATGCAAAACACAATTTTATTTTCATGAAGTCCACACATGTTGCCAAAATGGCCGAAGCTAGCCTTCCTCCTCTTTATTCCTTTGATATTAGGTATGAATTGAGTAAAATTAAAATTCCCATGCCTCTTTTTGAAGTTTTGAAGTATCTTGTTGATAAAAAAGAGGTTTTGACCTTCCTAGGTTTTAAATAACATCTTCAAATATAGGATCCTAGGCCTCAACCAACCCAAGATAGGTCATCCCATCAAATATCCAATTTGATGATCCTAAGTCACAAAACCCCCGTGCAAGCTCACATGATAAACCTCTAAGATGAATCTCCAAAAATAGTATTAAGAAACCTACCCAGGGATTGATCATATTACCCCACCATTTTATATTACCCTTGAACTTCAATATCTACATGTACATAATTCCTTGTATGATTCTAATGCCTCTCACTCATTAATACCCTTAGATTTCACAAAACAATTAGGCTCAGATAGAGTAATTTGTACAATGAAGAATACCACCAAATCCAAGATAAATTCAAACCTAGGTTTCCAATTCACAGAAGAAAACCAAATCATGTTTTTATGGAAAAGAATGCCAAATAGAGGAAGAGGGTATGGCTTACCGAAGACATCGTGCCCTGTTTATGTCTCTGTTAGTATCCTCACAATCTTCTCTATAAATCCCTTATGGTCTTTGCTCCTCGCAGTGTGCTCTCCGCGACCAACTCTGTCAAATCCATGTGCTCCTCACAGGGTCTTTTCTCCTCGTGTCACTGTGCTTTTGGTATACCAGAGAATGTGGGTGCTCTGGAAATACCTCCAAGTCTACTCCTCGTGGCACTATGCTCTCTATATACCAAATCCGAAAGCGAATGTGGTTCTACTCCTCGCGGTCCTCAGCCGAAAGAGAATGTGGGTCTACTCCTCGCAGTCTACTCCTCAGAGGGTCACAATGAATGGTGGCTTCACATGACAATGGCTCTACTTCTCATAGTGGTGGCTATGACTTGCTATGATCAGGCTTTAATTTTGGCTTCTCCGATGCAGCTCGAGCTATCTCCCACAATGTCAACAAACACCCTCATGATTTCTCTAATTCATGGATAGGATTTTACTTTCCCTTTTTATCTGCTATCAACTTGTGTGTAATCTCATAAGGTCTTAGTGCACATTGGAGAATGGGAATGAACTCGAATCATCCTTTACCCTTTTTTTAATACTATAGCAAGTACTATGGGAATGAACTCATATTTCCAGGTTACCTCTTCTCTAATTATAGGCCACAACATAATGTATGGTTTTTTTTGTTGAGTTTAAACCAAATAGACAAGCAAGATCTCTGAAAGTAACACAATCACAAGATAAACACACTATATATCCTGGGAAACCCTCATGGGGTAGAAAACCCAGTAAAGCTTTCCTCAATAAGATGATCAACCAAAATACAAGATGTGCTCCTTCCTCCTAAGTCTCCTTAGCAGATCTCCTCAACTAGTGCGCACTCTTCCACAAGTGAGTGAATGATCTAATGAGGAGTTCACCTCCTCTATTTATACTTGAATCTCAACTGACTAATAGACCTGTTGGGGCCGACCTCACCTGGAGAAGTCTAATAACCCCTAAAATATAACTACAGGGCCGACCCACACATGGTGGGTCTAATAACCCTAGTTAATACTAACCATCGGAGGAATAAACATCTCCGGATACATAATAGGGTTACCTCGGAGGGATGAAACATCTCCGGAATAATAAAGTACAAATATAATATTCTTTGAAGTTACAATATTTAACACTCCCCCTTAACGAGAAGGATATTATAACAGCATCTGCAGGAGCAAGGAGTCACTACACATGATACATCTATAAATCATCGGAAGCTTTCTTCAAATTGTCTTCATCAGTAACTCAAGCAGTTACTGGTACATCACAGTCAATCATCAACATCACGATCAGCAGCATCGTCATCACACGATCAGTAGCATCGTCATCACGCGATCATCAGCATCGTTATCACACGATCAGCAGCATCGTCATCACACGATCATCAGCATCGTCATCATACGATCAGCAGCGTCGTCATCACACGATCAGCAGCATCGTCATCACATGATCAGCAGCATCGTCATCACACGATTAGCAGCATCGTCATCGCACGATCAGCAGCATCGTCATCACACGATCAGCAGCATCGTCATCACACGATCAGCAGCATCGTCATCGCACGATCAGCAGCATCGTCATCACACGATCAACAGCATCGTTATCGCACGATCAGCAGCATCGTCATCACACGATCAGCAGCATCGTCATCACACGATCATATTTAAGACTATCCCTCCTGGATTTGCTGTCTAAGGATGATTAGTCCAACCACAATCATATTTAAGACTATCCCTCCTGGATTTGCTGTCTAAGGATGATTAGTCCAATCACAATCATATTTAAGACTATCCCTCCTGGATTTGCTGTCTAAGGATGATTAGTCCAACAATTCATTTAGGACGATCCTTCCTTTCGGAATTACTGGATTTACTGTCCAAGGATGATTTAATCCCACAATTCATTTAGGACGATCCTTCCTTTCGGAATTACTGGATTTACTGTCCAGGGATGATTTAATCCCTCCACAATTCATTTAGGACGATCCTTCCTTTCGGAATTACTGGATTTACTGTCCAAGGATGATTTAATCCCACCACAATTCATTTAGGACGATCCTTCCTTTCGGAATTACTGGATTTACTGTCCAAGGATGATTTAATCCCACCACAATTCATTTAGGACGATCCTTCCTTTCGGAATTACTGGATTTACTGTCCAAGGATGATTTAATCCCACCACAATTCATTTAGGACGATCCTTCCTTTCGGAATTACTGGATTTACTGTCCAAGGATGATTTAATCCCACCACAATTCATTTAGGACGATCCTTCCTTTCGGAATTACTGGATTTACTGTCCAAGGATGATTTAATCCCACCACAATTCATTTAGGACGATCCTTCCTTTCGGAATTACTGGATTTACTGTCCAAGGATGATTTAATCCCACCAACTGTCCACTAAGGACTTCATTCTCGGAGACCTTACGTCTACGGTTCTCTTTAGGGCTGAAAGCCCAGGGATGATCCAATCCCCTCAACTGTCCACTAAGGACTTCGTTCTCGGAGACCTTACGTCTACGGTTCTCTTTAGGACTGAAAGCCCAGGGATGATCCAATCCCCTCAACTGTCCACTAAGGACTTCGTTCTCGGAGACCTTACGTCTACGGTTCTCTTTAGGACTGAAAGCCCAGGGATGATCCAATCCCCTCAACTGTCCACTAAGGACTTCATTCTCGGAGACCTTACGTCTACGGTTCTCTTTAGGGCTGAAAGCCCAGGGATGATCCAATCCCCTCAACTGTCCACTAAGGACTTCATTCTCGGAGACCTTACGTCTACGGTTCTCTTTAGGGCTGAAAGCCCAGGGATGATCCAATCCCCTCAACTGTATTCTTATCCATACAGGTACAATCATGTATCACATCAAACCATGTATACATCTCATCAAAATATGTACATATCATATCGAAACATATGTACATCAAAACATGTATACATCGCTAATCAAAACATGTACACATCACATCAAAACATGTGTACATCAAAACATGTATACATCACTAATCAAAACATGTACACATCACATCAAAACATGTGTACATCAAAACATGTATACATCACTGATCAAAACATGTACACATCACATCAAAACATGTGTACATCAAAACATGTATACATCACTGATCAAAACATGTACACATCACATCAAAACATGTGTACATCAAAACATGTATACATCACTAATCAAAACATGTACACATCACATCAAAACATGTGTACATCAAAACATGTATACATCACTAATCAAAACATGTACACATCACATCAAAACATGTGTACATCAAAACATGTATACATCACATCAAAACATGTGTACATCAAAACATGTATACATCACTGATCAAAACATGTACACATCACATCAAAACATGTGTACATCAAAACATGTATACATCACTAATCAAAACATGTACACATCACATCAAAACATGTGTACATCAAAACATGTATACATCACTAATCAAAACATGTACACATCATATCAAAACATGTGTACATCAAAACATGTATACATCCCTGATCAAAAATGATATATAAGAGTTCTAAATCTAAATAAGTGTCGGTAGCTAACAAAACAGAAAGTAAATGAAAGTAATGCTATGCTACTCCCCCTTTCGAGGAAGGTCCTTCTGAACTAAACCAAGCTTGTCTCGAAAGTACTCAAACTTCACTCGAGACAGAGGTTTAGTTAAGATATCAGCAACCTGCTCCTCGGTGCTTATGTACTCAAGCTTGATGGCTCCTCTCTGCACCATGTCTCGTATATAGAAGTAACGGATCTCAATGTGTTTTGACTTATCATGGAACACAGGATTTTCAGTCATCTTAATGCAGCTTTGATTATCACACATAATCACAGTGGGATCCATTTCTAAGTCAAAAATTCCAGATAAGAGTTTCCGAAGCCACACTGCTTCACAGCTGGCAGAGCAAGCAGCTATATATTCTGCTTCAGCGGTACTGAGGGCCACACTAGATTGCTTCTTGCTGAACCAGGAGACCATGGCAGATCCAAGACCATAACATCCACCTGAAGTACTTTTTCTGTCTGAGACACTACCTGCCCAATCAGAGTCTGAGAAACCATGCAACTTGAGTTCATTGTCTCCAAGATAGTAAAGGCCAAAGTCCACTGTGCCTTTTAGATACCTCATGATATGCTTTGCAGCTATAAGGTGAACCTTTCTAGGTTCTACTTGAAACTGACTGAGAGTATTTACAGCAAAGCATATATCAGGCCTAGTATTTGTCAAGTACATCAAAGATCCAATGATTTGTCTATACAGGGTTATATCCACTTTTTCTGATGAATCATTAGCTAACAGTTTTAAGTTGGAGTCCATGGGAGTGGCCATAGCCTTACATTCCAACATATCAAATCTTTTGAGGATCTCCACAGTATACTTACCTTGATTTAGAAAGATTCCTTTTGGCTCTTGCCACACTTCTAGGCCTAAGAAGTAGTGCATTAGTCCGAGATCTTTCATCTCGAATTCTGAAGAAAGCTTCTTCTTGCTTTCAATGATTTGTTTCTCATTTCCTGTTAGAAATAGATCATCTACATATAATAGCAATATAACAGGTTCATCATTCATTACTTTAAGATAGAGGTTTGGGTCAGCTTTACTTTTGGTAAAGCCCATGCTTAAAAGGAAACTGTCAATTCTTCCATACCAAGCTCTGGGAGCTTGCTTCAAGCCATATAATGCCTTTTTCAGTTTGCATACATGGGTCCTTCCGTCTTTGACCTCAAAACCTTGAGGTTGTTCTATATATACTTCTTCTTCAATTACACCATTCAGAAAAGCTGTCTTAACATCCATTTGGTGTAGTTTCCATTTCATCATGGATGCAAGTGCCATGATAGTTCTAATTGAAGTATACCTAGCAACAGGTGCAAAAGTTTCTTCATAGTCAATTCCCTCCTTTTGAGAGAAACCTCTGGCTACAAATCTTGCCTTGTACTTTTCTATGCTACCATCTGCAGCATGCTTTATCTTAAAAATCCATTTGGAGGAAACCACACTTTTATCTTTTGGTTTGGGAACTATATCCCAAACATCATTCTTCATTATTGACTGATATTCTTCTGTCATTGCTTCTACCCATTCTTTCTTTTGAGCTGCCTCTTCATAGCTGGTAGGTAGTTGATCCACAAGATCACACATCAAAGCCATGTAATTGGTTATTAATTTTGGTTTCTTCCTTTCTCTAGTGGAACCTTCGGGAGCACCATATCTTTCAGCTCCTTGAATGATATCTCTAGCCCATGCTGGTCTTCTCTTCTTAGAAAAATCTGCTACAGGAGGTTCTTGTGGTTCCAGCATGTCATGATCCTCTGGTGTAACTTCTTCAGGAACATGAACAGTCTCTGAGACTCTGGGAGAAGAATCTTCTTCATAAACTTCTTCAAGTTGACACTTCCTGGATTTCTTGAGGGCTGCTTCCTCATCAAAGGTTACATCTCTGCTTATTTCTATATGATGAGAACCTGGTATGTAGATTCTGAAGGCTTTGGAAGTTTCACAATAACCAACAAACATTCCCTTCTTTCCTGAGGGATCCAACTTGGTTCTCTTTTCTTTTGGAATGTGGATGTACACAGGACACCCAAATATTTTGAGATGACTTACCTCAGGCTTCTTACCTGTAAACACTTCTTCTGGAGTTTTGAATTCAAGAGCACTGTGAGATAATCTATTCTGCACATAAACTGCTGTCTTGGCTGCTTCAGCCCATAGATACATGGGAAGATCTTGGTCATGTATCATAGTCTTCACAGCTTCCATGATGGTTCTATTTTTCCTTTCTGCAACCCCATTTTGTTGGGGATTGTAGGCAGTGGTTAGTTCTCTCTTGATTCCAGCTTCTCTACAAAAATCTTCAAAATCTTTTGAAGTATACTCTCCACCATTATCTGTTCTGAGAATCTTGATTTTCTTTTCTGTGAGATTCTCTATTAGAGCCTTGAACTCTTTGAACTTTCCAAAGACTTCATTCTTACCTTTTAGAAAGTAAATCCAAGTTTTCCTTGAATGATCATCAATGAAAGAAAGGTAGTATTCAAAACCACTTAAAGAGGTGGTGGGCATTGGACCACATACATCTGAGTGTATTAACTCCAAGATACTCTTAGTTTTTGTTTCACTCTTTGGAAAGGGGTTCTTGACATTCTTCCCTTTCTTACATCCTTTACAAGAGCCATTATGATCCACCTTCAAGTATGGTAGTCCTATGACTACCTTGCTTACATAGGGTAATGCTTTGTAGTTAATGTGAGCCAGTCTTCTATGCCATAGCTCACTGGGACTAGATGTTTCATGAACAAGGGCAGCTTCTGGATGGCCCTTGAGTTTATACAAGCCTCCTTCTTCTTCACCAATGACAATTGCATCCTTAATAGATTTGCCTTTGGACCACATTAACACTTGTCCATCAATGAATGCAACTCTATATCCTTTCTTGTCCAAAGCTGATATTGAAAGTAAATTCTTCTTCAATCCTGGAACATACAAAACTTCTTTCATTTTCATGGGGGTTCCAGAATCAAGTTTGTAGTTTGCTTCTCCAACTCCCTTAATGGGATACTGATAGTTATCTCCAAGAGATACCTTTAGAGGAGAGGTCTTTTCTTCAAGACTTGATAAAGTCTTCTTTTGGCCTGTCATGTGCTTTGAGGCACCACTATCAATTACCCATGTATCTTCTCCTGGTGTTATAGATCCAGAGAGTGCGGAGAAAAGAACATACTCTTCTGCATCTTCTTCTTCATTTCTTCTAGATCTTCTTTTGGGGAAAGTCCTTTCTTCATCTTCTTCTTCTTTTCTAGATCTTTTCTTGAGAGGCCTTTCTTCTTCAACTTCTTCTTCACTCTCATCTTCTGCAAGATGTGCATGATGTCTTCTGTGTTGAGTACCCTTGATCTTTTTGCTAGGACAGTCTTTGGCAATGTGTCCTAATTTGTGACAAATGAAACATTGGTATGAGGAGTAGTCTCTTCCTTGGAAGGATCCTCTTTTCTTTTGAAATCTCTGTGGAGGATGAGACTCCTTTTGACTATCCTTCTTAAAGTAGGATCGATTCTTTCTTCTCTTGGTATGGGTGGCCAAGGCTTGGTCATCTTCCTTGAGCAATGCCTCTCTATTGGCAACCCTAGCTTCTTCTTGAACACAATCCTCCCATACTACATCAAACTTCATGCTTTCTTTTCTGGCACACATAGTTTGGATGAAGGATTCCCATGATCTAGTGAGACCATTTAGAGCTGTCATCACAAGTTCATCTTCATCAAGAGTATCACCAATGGCATCTAGTTGTTCTTTGATTGAAGAGACTCTTGAGAAGTAGTCTTGAATGGATTCTCCTTTGTGCATCTTGGTACTCTTCAACTGAGTCCTTAGATTCATCTTTCTGTTGATGTTCTTTCCTTCATACATTCTTCCTAGGGCATCATACATTTCCTTTGGAGTCTTCTTGGAAGACACTTGGGGAATCAAGTGGTCTTTAATTGAATCAGCTATGATTCTCTTTGCCCTAATCATATCCTTCCTGTGTTTTTCCTTGGCTTCATCTTCTTCTGGTTCTGCAACTTCCTCCTTGATATAATGAGCAAGACCATTCTCTTCAAGAATGAGGCCAATTCTGTATTTCCATGCCCGGAAATTTTCTAAGCCTTCTAGCTTGTCTTCAAGCTTAGTATTTGGAGCCATATTCTCTTGGGGGAGTCCAAGAGACAGAGTAGACTTACTTGGAAAGTTACTTTTTACTTTTCCGGAAACTGAAACAGAATTTTATCGCACTTTTGGTAGAATTAGGGTTTGCAATTCCCGGAGTTCTACTTAACCAAAAAGTTCGATCTATAGCTTAAAAGAATGCTCTTGATAAGGGCTATCCAGCCATGCAATCAGAAATCAAAAATTCCAACTTTTTTCTGAAACCAAAATCTGACGTATCGCACTTTTGGTAGAATTAGGGTTTGCAATTCCCGGAGTTCTACCCAACCAAAAAGTTCGATATAGAGCTCAAAAGAAAGGTATTGAGGAGGGCTATCCAGCCATGCAACCAAAAATCAAAAATACCAACTGTGGGCTGAAACCCTAACTTCACCAAAAAGGAGAGAGAGAGAGAATCTTACCTTGTGAAAGATGTCCTATTCAGTCTAGCTCTGATACCATGTTGAGTTTAAACCAAATAGACAAGCAAGATCTCTGAAAGTAACACAATCACAAGATAAACACACTATATATCCTGGGAAACCCTCATGGGGTAGAAAACCCAGTAAAGCTTTCCTCAATAAGATGATCAACCAAAATACAAGATGTGCTCCTTCCTCCTAAGTCTCCTTAGCAGATCTCCTCAACTAGTGCGCACTCTTCCACAAGTGAGTGAATGATCTAATGAGGAGTTCACCTCCTCTATTTATACTTGAATCTCAACTGACTAATAGACCTGTTGGGGCCGACCTCACCTGGAGAAGTCTAATAACCCCTAAAATATAACTACAGGGCCGACCCACACATGGTGGGTCTAATAACCCTAGTTAATACTAACCATCGGAGGAATAAACATCTCCGGATACATAATAGGGTTACCTCGGAGGGATGAAACATCTCCGGAATAATAAAGTACAAATATAATATTCTTTGAAGTTACAATATTTAACATTTTTCACATGAAACATAGAAGTACATGAATTTTTGACATTAATTGGTCATTAGTTGGAGATTAATAAAATTATCTTATCTTATCTCCAACTTTCACAAATATGGCTTTAGATTATGTTCAAGCTAAGGTGTGTGTAGCTTGATCTTGATTTATGCAAGCACTTTGATTGTCAAATTAGATAATAATTGATCTTTGAGGAAGTTATATTTCATCAAACATATTTATATGCTATTCCAATTGCATCATTGTTGCTTCAAAAGATAAGACTTGTATTAAGTGTAAGCATATATTCCAGTCTTTTGAATTAGCTCCAATTTGAATATGTAAAACCCATCAAACACAACTTCATTAGAATTTAGGCCCAATGTTTCTTTCATATTACTTAAGAACATGTTTAGATGCTTTTTAATGAAGATCCTATGGATTATCAATGTATCTTGAAAATATAAGGCCTATTATGAGTCAATGGTGTATATTACTTGCCAATCAACTTGTTCAGTACCATGTTGAGAATCTAGCTTAATTTTACAATTAGCTATTATAAATTTAATCAACAGATTTACAAGAGAAAGGGTTGGAATCTAGCCCTAAAATTGTTGATGACAAGAGGTTAGCCACATATACAATCTTGTTTAAGCCATGGTCTATTTGAAAACAAAAATGTATTTGGGCGTGGCCTAACAAGATTAAAATGGTTATGGGAGGGAATATGTCAATGGAGGACATGGAGGTTTTGATTACCACAACATTGGTAGGTAAATTTATGCGGAAAATTGTTGAGGGGGATGCTATTAAATCTTGGTTAGCATATTAGTGGTATCCTTTCCTTAGTTTTATAACAAAATTCCACCTTCCATTGTGAGGCTCGTTGAGTTTTGTTATGAATTGTGAGGAGGAAATCAAGATGATTTTGGAGAAAGAATGGTTGTGGGCTCCATCGGGGTTAAGTTTGAATATTTTGATTCCCAATTTCAATCCATCAATGCAGGAGCCACTCTTCATTCAAAAGATATGGGGTCTAATGCATGGCCTTCCTTTGGAATTTTGGCACAACTAGATTCTGGAGAAGATAGGTGATGCTATAGGTTGTTTTATAGCAGTTGAGGAAGTTTGGGAAGAAACAATTGATAAAATAAATGGTGAGAATTCATATTCAAGATTGATGTCCAATTCAGACATTGAAAGGGGAAATCAAGTTTATTCACAAAAAAATGATAAATGGAGAATTCCTTTCAGATGTGGGTTTTTCCATGCCATGGGACATTTGAGGCAAGCATATTCCCTCCTCTTTTATGGACCTTTCTGTAAAATTCAACAATGGATTAAAAAAACATGCTTTTAAAATTGGTATTTTTCAGCAACAAACATATATGGAGACTGTGCATAAGGCAAATGATTCATATAAGAAATTAATGGAATGAGAATCTAAAATGAGTTTTGAACTAAAGCTAGATTTATTTAAGATTGAACTAAAAGTTATTTGTATTCATAAACATAAGATAGAAAACACAAATTGAATCATTCAAAGACTGAAAATTAAGAACCACCAACAAAGCTAGTACCCTAAAATTCAGAAAACCAAGATTGAAAATGACGATGACGATGATCAGGATGAAGATGATGATGATGATGGAGATTGTGATGATGAAGATGGGGATGGTGAATATGATGCTACTGGTGGTGAATATGAAGATGATGACGACGAGGATGATGAAGATGGTGATGGTGGTGATGGTGGTGAAGATGATGATCATGATGAAGATGATGATGATGACGGAGATTGTGATGACGATATTGATGATGATAATTATGGTTTAAACATAACTAAATAGTCATAAACATAATACATTATGCATAAATATCTTCTCACATACCTCCTAGATTCCAACATTGCTACAATGTCATTCGAATTCTTTTTCATCTAACGCAACATATGTATCATCATCTGGTTCTGAATCGCTATCGTTGAAAAGATCGCTCATATCAGGATCATGATCAATGCCATTTTCGGTTAGATATTCATCATCAATGTCAATTTCATTGTTTGCTACATCATTTGGATGATCAACTTCTTGATCAGATTCTTCATTTGACACATCTATGTCTACGGCTAACTGCTCCTGATCTGCATCACCTTCTTCTTCAACATGAGGCTTGGACTACAAATTCTTATTTTGCAACATATATTGGCATGGGAGACTTTACAATGGTATACTAGGGATGAAAACAATTAACTTAGGATCTAAATGACTCCTCTCATGCTTGAAACACATAAATGAGGCATTCAACCACCACTTCATCATGATTGTGGCAGATTTTTCATATATATGTGGGAACATGGGAGCCATTAAAGGTATTATGCACTACAAACATGTACTAGGGCCATGATAATAGTTGGAGGAGGAAAGCAATGGCCTTAGGCCCTAAATGAGTCCTTTGCTTAAATGTCCATGAATGAGGCCTCAAAACACTACACAAGACCATTTATGGGATATTTAATCTCCCATGAGTAATATGAATGTTGTTTTCACATCATGGATTAATCTTTGGGCATTGACAATAGTTAAGGAATGAAACTAAGTGAATTTGGCCCTAAATAGGGACCATCTAGCTTGATAACTATGAACATGGCCTCAATCCACCACATATGACATTTGTAAGGTATATTTGGCCTCATTGCCTTGATAATGTCACAAGATGAAAGCAACATCCTTGGGAAAGAAAATAATTTATGGGCATCATTCCCATGTAAGAGGTGTTGAACCACCATGCATGACCTATGCATGGTATGTTTGGACTTTTGTGAGGAACGCGATCATCAACAAGAGAAATTTTTCACCACTAAATA
Organism: Larix kaempferi; assembly: GCA_027924585.1. Taxonomy (NCBI): domain Eukaryota; kingdom Viridiplantae; phylum Streptophyta; class Pinopsida; order Pinales; family Pinaceae; genus Larix; species Larix kaempferi. Next base: position 17,703,654 of record BSBM01000445.1, on the reverse strand, counting down.
ATTTCTCCATGTTCACATCAATTGGAAAATGCAATCAAGTTCCTAAGGCCCTAGATAATACTTGTTTGGATTAAGGGGCATGGATGGGCCCTTAAACCACCACAAAGGACTCTATGTTCTTTACCTAGTTTATATATGAAAGATACAATGTGCCCTTTATGGCTGTCACATAACCTAATTGCACGATTATCTGAGATTCTCAGAACAACAAACCTATTGGTTTGATTTCCTTCAAAGGATATTGTCAAATGATCTCAAAACTCTAATAAATATGAAACATTAGGCAAGCATGACTTTCCTTAATTGAAACATTCCTTTAATTGTGGCCAATCTAAATGCCTCAAACACTTCTCCAACAAACCCTTATTGCCACTCATGCTAGAGAATTCACACAACAGAGTTTGCCATGCCATATCATCATTGAAATAGCCAAATATATGTTAGACATATCATCAAAGTTAGACCTTACACAAATCAGAGAAAATTCAAGTGGCAATAAAAAATACATAGGAAAACAAGCATCACTCGAGGTTATTATTCATAAGATAGAAAACACAAATTGAATCATTCAAAGACTGAAAATGAAGAACCACCAACAAAGCTAGTACCCTAAAATTCAGAAAACCAAGATTGGAACCCTTTTAAAAACTAATGCAACCCTTTTAAAAAAATGACTTTTCATTAAAATCATTTTTTAAACTATATATTTTAATTTAATTAACCCTTTTAAAAAATGACTTTACATTAAAATCATTTTATTTTCTTTTTAGCTATATATATATTTTTATTTAATTATTTGTAAAACCAGCTTCTCTGCCACGTCTGATGACTTTACATTAAAATCATTTATTTTCTTTTTAGCTATATATATATTTTTATTTAATTATTTGTAAAACCAACTTCTCTGCCATGTATACCACATCTGACTAATCAACATCCACCTCGACGCCACGTATTCTACCATGTATGCTTTTATTATCCATGTCAACCACACGTCAATGATCATCATCCACCTTGACGCCACGTCTTCTACCATGTATGCTTTTTCTGTCCATGTCAACCACACGTCAATGCCAATTTTACCAAACGATTATTGCCATGTCTGCAACACAATACTGCCACATCTGCAATATCTTAGTCATCGTCCACGTCGAAGAAGCCATGTGTAGCAAAAGATGGGGGGCACATAAGCGTCCCGAGCTCCAGGATGGTGTTCTTCTCGTGGAGAACCAAACACCCAGAGCTCCCACACTAACTCTTCCCTACGCGTCGAGTAAGACTAGTTAGCCATGGCCTTATAAACACATAGATACAACCTTTTGTGGACAATGCGGGATATATCCCCAAAACAAAATGCAATCGCAGCCGTCAATCAACATGATCGGACGGCCCCTGAGCCTTTCGCCTTTGTTTCCTCTTCCTTAGCCTAAAGCTCCATGAATTTTTCTCATGCCTTATGCCTGCAGGTTCTCCTGCTTGCTGAAATTGATTACTCTCTCTTTCAGCAGAGGAAGAAGATCGTGGAACTCCATCCAGTCGTTTCATCTATGACCAAAGAAACTGCAGCAAAAACAATTGTACCAAGCTTGTGTTTCTCTGTTGCAACCACTTCATAGTCTCCTTTTGCAATAGCACGCATATCCTCCAACACATGCTTCATAGCATGTTCAAATGGAACCTGAATCGCTTTGATATATTCTGCATTTGCAAATGGAACCTGAATCCTTTAGATAGGAATCCAAAAGTTGAGTTGAAGAGCAGAATTCCATTGGACCCCTCCAATTTCCAAATGAGAACCATAACAACACACCATGATCATTTCCAAAAACTCTATTAACTAAAAGCTCTGCTCCCTAGTGGGCATGATCATGAAATCATCGCCATGATTTCTACTTAAAAGGCATCAATAGATGTAAAAATGATTTTTTTCCAAACCATCATGCAGGAGAGCACAACCTTGTGCAATTTGGACACTCAGTTACAGTTCAGGCTTTGGACACAGTGTGCCAAAGACTTGGTGCAGTGATAAAACTATGCTCACTGACATAATCAGGCTGAATCATGTTAGCTTCTAAATGATTTCCACTGCTTTGTTTTGTAGCCAACACCAACGTTTTCACATTTCAAACGGTCTACTATAATAGTCTTATGAGCTATGCATGTGGAACTTTGGTTCATCATAGCTTGGAAAAATCTTACTCAAACCAGATTTATGATCCAATATACCCATTCTTTCCTTGCTTGCAATTTCGGCCAAACTTGCTTCCAATCTTCTTCCAGAAAAGTTAGATTCAAGTGTAGAGGATAACCTATTCCAACCATCCCATCCATTTTTTCCAACAGAAGAGTTTCTAAATGTTGAATTCACTGGCTGTTGAAAGGATATCTGAGAGAAAGGAGAATCAAGGTGCAATTGTGCTTGGTCCATCATCCTAGATGAAATCATAGCTTCATTATGACGGGACATGTAAGATGCAAAGGCATCCCCAACTTGGTCATGAAACTTTAATTGTTTCCTTGAAGCTGCCATATTGGCTTTGGCATAAAATGATTTTTGCTTCAACAACTGTAGTCTAGCATCATGATCTCTAGGACTGGGTTGTCCTGAGACATAATCTCTAAATCCAAGGAAGGACTGGCTATAATTGGAATTGCTCAATCTTGCATAGGAAAAACTGAATCATAAGCTACAGAAATAGGTTGGTTTTGTCCCAGAGGAAATTTTCCTCTACCAACAACCATTATTGCAGGATCAGTAAATTCAACATCATTTGAGCTGCTATTTCCAAGCGTTTGATGCAATAAACTGTATGCTTTTGAATATGTATTTTGAAATGTTGCAGAAGCATCATGATCTTGAGTTCCATTCAAGAAAACTTCAAGAATCCAAAAAACACAATCAAAGTGAGCTCCACATCAAAATTAATGTTCAACTTATACATGTGAGCTTTAATATTAAGCTACTTCAATAAAACTGCAAAAATAACAGGCAATTAAAACTGAAACCACAAACCTGAGCCAACAGTAGATTCATATGGCCTGTCTGCTCTCAACTGGGGAGGAAATCCTGGAGGTGGAACTGGAGGGATTCTAGTTGGAACAGAAAACCCTGGTGGAGCAGAGAATTGTGCCCTTGAACTAGAAATTGGTGAGCCTGCCAAAATACCTTGTAATTGCAGTAATTGCATTTATTGACACACTAGATGAAATAAGAAGAAAATACCTTGTTGTTGATTTCCTTCTCAGAGTTACATTTATTCTAATATTCTTGTGACTCTTGAATGTTATGCACTTTTGCAGTGACAGAATATGACTGACACCGTAATTCTCACCGCTTCAAGGTTTGGGACAAAGTTTGAATTTCATTGAAAATCTACGAAACCCTACATTTCATCAAAATGACTATAAACTAGTGCTTGCAAGTGAAGGGAACACGTTTAACAATATATTTGAAATTTGTAATAAGACATGAATACTCTGTAAGCAAAGTATGATAACAATATTGACCTATTATTTTAGTGTATGAGGATTGTTCCTTTCAAAATACCACTTCCTAAATCCAAATTTCTTATACAAGACAAGGTAATCATAAGGGTTTCTTCAAATACACGAGATTTGAAATGCAAGTTTCAAATCATTGTTTTAGTGGTGGACTCATTTACATTTTTATCAACAGCTGAGAATTAATTATGAAGTGTTGGCACCATTAGGAAGATGGCATAAGGAATAAGAGACCTTTAAATTATACGAATTATATCATGGATCCGCCCTCTTTTAATGGCTGCAAAACAGAGTATGTGAAACAAAGGATTGATCGTTGAGCATGGGCAGTAGTAAGGAAGAATTTGTCCCCAATATAATAGTAGTATGGATTCTAAATGACCTTCTTATGAAACCTTTTTAAGAGACCTGTTTTCATGTATCATTTAAGACCAAAATTATATGTGACAGGCTAACCTTACTAATTCAACCTTTAGACCATGCAAGAATACTATTCCAGTGAGGATAAATATGACATTATATTAGGTTCAGGTTGATGCTTAATATAAATCCATTTTCAAATTTTTAACCCACAAGAAACATACACACTTCCAAGAGGGTGTAATACTAGCTCTGTCTTTTTCCTTAAGAAAACTGAGTTTGGATCAAAATGACTGTAAACTAGTGCTTGGAAGTGAAGAGAACAAGTTCAACAAAAGATTTGAAATTTGTATTAAGACATGAATACTCCTTGAGAAAAGTATGACAACAATATTGACGTATTATCTTACTGTATGAGGATTATTCCTTTCCCAAGATGCAAACAGAGGAAATTTTTGTATTAAGTTAAGATTTTAGTTTGTCATTTGGATCATTTTTTCTTGAAACCAATATAGATTCTTAAGGTTAAATTAAAGTTCATATCTGAATTGTTGAAGAATTCCTAAAAGGAGACGGGATACCTCAATGGTAAGAAGATTTGAGTTAATGTCCTTTTTCCGAGTGAAAAATAGAGTACTATATTGTAACCAACTATGGGTAAGGACACTGATAGAATAACAACAAATTCCAATAGGAAGAGTAGGACCAATCAAGACAATTAGAATAAGGTAACTAAGAAGACGGTAACTAAGTTGTCTAAAATGTTTGGCAAGCTGTTGGTTTTCCGTACATGTAACCCAACTTTTGATATCATTATTATCATGCCAATAAGAATAAGGGTTAAGATGCCATAAGAGAGGCTCCTGATTTCCATTGTCCTTAAGTTCATCACTTTCCTTAGAGGTCAAATGGACAAATTCCACATCCATCTACATGAGACATATTCCAAGGATAAATTCAAGCTCGTTTCCTCCTCATAGTCAAGATGCTTAAGAGAAAGTTTGCCAACAGGGGTAGAGGGATTACAGTTCATTAATGAGACCTCAGAAGGAAATTCCTCAAAGTATTATGTTTGTGAATTGTGTCTACATGGATAAAATGCAATATGAATACAAGTCCATTGAACTCAAGACTTCCATCTAGCACCTAAGTTTCCTAGTCCATGTTGTTGTTCAAATTTGAGAGCAATGAAATTCAAAAAAGGTTCTTTGGTGCTGAAAAATATAAAAAATTTGCCATGAGCTTCTCTTTGTTTCAAGAATAATGTAATATTCTTTACTGAACAGGGACAACCACGTGAAGGTGGAAGCTCTTATGGCCCCTCCCCCCCTTCACATCACTCCACAATTCCCCATAACCCGACAAAATCTATCTAAAAAAAATGTGTTATAGCATATGAAAACATACAGGAAAATGTAAATAACAATAAGAAACAGTTAATTTATACGTACCAATAAAATTCATTAATTATAACGCAAATATTAAATAAATGGCGAAGATGGCGATGATGACGACGATGATGATGATGATGATGATGATGATGATGATGACGACGACGATGATGATGATGATGATGATGATGATGATGATGATGATGATGATGATGATGATGATGACGATGACGATGATCAGGATGAAGATGATGACGATGACGGAGATTGTGATGATGAGGATGAGGATGGTGAATATGTTGCTCATGATGGTGTTGGTGGTGGTGAAGATGAAGATGATGACGAGGTTTATGATGATGATGATGATGACGGTGATGAGGATGAGGATGATGAAGATGGTGATGGTGGTGATGGTGGTGGTGAAGATGATGATTATGATGAAGATGATGATGATGACGGAGATTGTGATGATGGTGATGACGATATTGATGATGATAATTATGGTTTAAACATAACTAAATAGTCGTAAACATAATACATTATGCATAAAGATCTTCTCACATACCTCCTAGATTCCAACATTGCTACAATGTCATTCGGATTCTTCTTCATCTAACGCAACATCTGTATCATCATCTGGTTCTGAATCACTATCGTTGAAAAGATCGCTCATATCAGGATCATGATCAATGTCATTTTCGGTTAGATATTCATCATCAATGTCAATTTCATTGTCTGCTACATCATTTGGATGATCAAATTCTTGATTAGATTCTTCATTTGACACATCTACGTCTATGGCCAACTGCTCATGATCTGCATCACCTTCTTCTTCAACATTGTCTTCTTCCTCTACTGCATTATACTTGATCGGTCTTCGCCTTGGATTGTATCTAGCAATG